>WOGR01000676.1:3938-23597 GCA_015342045.1 Leptinotarsa lineolata | reverse complement strand
TTAAAATGAACACTAATATGTTTTGACACAATCATGTTCCTGGATTTGCAAGGGCTGCTTCTCAAAAGCTTGGAACACTATTCTGAACCAGAGAACTGTACAGACCTCAGCAACTTTTGATGCTTTATAAAGCTAAGATCATGCCTTCTTTGGGGTATTGTTCCCATGTATGGAGCTCCGCCCCTAAACATACCCTGAAGTTTCTGGATTCCATCCAGAAAAGAGCCGTTCGCCTGATTAGAGACGCAAACATAACTTGCAACCTTGATAGTCTGGAACATCGAGGAAAGGTTGGAGATTTGTCTCTCTTATATAGATACTTTCACGGGAGGTGTTCAAGGGACTTGGCACATTTGATTCCACCAATAGCGGTGCATATCAGAAATACGCGACGGACTGTGGCTGCTCATCGTTTTAAAATTCAACTCAGTACACCTCGAACTTCAAAAACTCTTTCAATAGGAGAACTGCGTTCATGTGGAATAAACTTCCTGAGAATGTTTTTCCCAATGGAATTAATCTTCAGCACCGGTTTTTGAGCGGTTCGAGGTTTATCTTGTAGTGCTTGTGTTTTTTCAGTCATCAGTAAGTTAATTATATTTTTATATTTTATAATTGAAGTGTGCATTTGTATATGCATCAAGCCCGCCTATATTTCTCAACTTTTGTAGCATATAATATTTTTGAATTAATTAATAATTGCTTCTAATTTCATCTCATGAAAAATGATAGACTAAAACACTTCTTTGGAGAATACATTTCATGAGGACCGACGAAATCTCAAAATCAGCTGATAGCGAATAGCGCACTTCTGTTTTTCTTGTTTGTTATTAACAGGAACATCAGAAAATTAATTAATTTTTAGTGGAATTTATATTGAAACATTCATTAATGATATTTATGATTCAAGATCTTCAGTAATAGCTAAGATTCTTGAGTTTACTAGTATATTTCATGTATATTTCAATTACATAGTTTTTCGTAAATATTTCAGTACCCAACATTTACCACAGAGGTCACAAAATATTATTATTGATGTTTCACAACTGTCAGGCGTCCCGTGACAGCTCACAATTTTTTTTCATTCAAAAAAAGGTGTCAATCTGGTCATCAAAGAGAGTAGTTTTGTTATTTCATGTTTAAATTACTTTCCTCGTGTGTGAAGAGGTCCGTTATTTCTCGGAAGCACTGTAATAAGTTACATAGAGCAGAAAGTAAAACAAAACGTTTCAAAACCCACCTGGTTTTACGAATCAACTTCATTCAATTAAAAGTTTCATGGCAATACTACCTAATCAATGATCAAAAAGAAATGGTTTACTCACCAAATTACAGTTGTTTGGAGATCAAACAACTTCCACGTTAACTCAATGCGTGTCTTATTACATACTGATTGGATAGGGAAGTGGGTACATATCTAGAAGGTTTGATTAGTTTCCTATTTGTACAGGGAATTTCTTATTATTTGTTCGCTGAAATGAGGAAGGAAATTTCAAGCAATAAAAAGAGTAATAAAAAGGAAGACAGGTTGTATGTTCGTCAAATATAGCTCGAGATAGTTGGAAAATATTCAACTTCGACAGGAATTGTTCGTCTGCTACGAATAACGAAGATATTATTCTTCCAGAAGACTTAAAGAATAATTTCGTAACTGTTGCTGACAATCTTGTAAATTCCTTACTATCCAACGGCATTGATACATCCAGTTACCTTGAATTCGTATCAAAGCAACTCATTTTTGCTGGAACCTGTAACGGACGCTGAAGTTGAGAGTGCATTACTTCCTTCAAGTCGTTCAAATAGCTGTGATGCATATCATATCAACAGCAAAATATTAAAAGATATTCTTGGAATTATTCAGTGGTGCCTATTTTAAAAAAAGATGACAATAGAGACCCTCAAAATAACAGACCCATTCCTATAATTTGTATCCGTGGCAAAGTTATTGAAATAATTTCAAATGAAATAATGATAAAAAACTTTTAAAACAAGCTTTCATTTGAGTGCCCTAAAAAGACAAAAATAAAATTTTAAATCACATTAACCCCATTCATTTATGACTTTACAGAATTGAAATTATAATAAAAGCTTGTCGCGATGCCTAGAAGAAATCTTCACATATTCAGTCAGATGAAATTGAAATTAATAAACATTCTGACAGAACAACTAGGTACTGCAATAAATTTCAAACTCGATAAATCCTATGTGTGCAAAAAAATTATTTAAGGTAAAAGTTCTACATTTTGAGTATTTAAGGCACTTTTATTCAATTACAAACATTATGAGTTGGTTACAAGTTTAGTAGGTGCCTACCTAATTTCAAAATTTCAATTACAAATTGAAATTATCTCAACAAGCTTTTATTATTATTTCAATTCTGTGAAGTCATAAATGAATGTGGTTATTGTGATTTGAAATTTTATTTTGATCTTTTCAGGGCACTTAAATGAAAGCTTGTTTTAAAAGTTGTTTTATCATTATTTTATTGAATTAATAAAAAAACTTCGAGATAACTTCTTGGGGGAAAATCAATTATATGACACATCAAACGAATTTATGACGATTGGTATTTTGTTGAATACTTTGGAAACCCATAATATTGCATTCCTCAACAATTCCATAGTTAGTTATGATAAAGTATTATACATAAATAGAAAACTCAATCAGGTAAAATTAAAAAAATTGAAAGTCAAACAGAGAAAAATTTGCATCAAAAAACATCAATAGAGCTGATGCTGCAAAAAAGACCTAAGAAAACGGACAGAGGAGAATTAGGTGACTTTGTGGGTGAAAGACTCGATCCGCGTATATGACAAATAAACAAGACTCCTCACATCAATCAATGAACAAAATTCGTCATATGTTTATCACTGCAACTTTCACTGCAAGGCAACTAGTCGAAACTTTTACTTACTCAGGCTTGTTTTCGAATGAGTTGAGACCAGCATTCATGGTATTGGTTTTCGAATGCACGAGTGTTTTCCAGAGTATCGAAAGAAATACGTGAATCGAACGGCTTCCGGAAAAAAATTGATGAATACTAACCTGAACTGAATTGGATGTGTAATTGTTGTTAGAACCTTCAATATCCAGTAGAATCGAAGGCCTAACTGTCTTGTTCAATTGAACGTTCGAATATATTTTTTCTCTGATTACATACTAGTATAACCAGTAGAGAACTTTCTTTCGAAATATCTCAGAAAACTTATTATAGAAATGGAGCTGAAAAATATTCGGAAATTGAAATATAGTTTGACAAATTGTAACCCCATTCAGTATGTCAAAATAAAAATTGAATTAAGTTGATATCGATCCATCTCTCAGTTGTGAGCTTGGTCTGATTGCGAGTAAGAATTGAAATTCTTGAATGTCGTTAAATTGTTGAATCTCAACTCAAATTCCAGTTCGTTATATCAGTTGCATTATTCTTAACATTCCTCATTATACTGACCCACTTTAATCAAACTACGCTCGGTTGCCAGCATTTTCATTTGTAATTATTGCTTAGAAAACTCAAGGCCTTGGATACCACTAACATATGGAAATATATAAATTGTGGCTACGCAATAACTCCCGACATTGTGAGAAAAACAATAGAGTTGTTTGTGAATGGTGACAATGATTTTTGTTTTGGTACTACCGATTTTAACTATTAACATCATCTCTGGTCAGCAAATATTGCCGTTTTTAGGAGAGTGTCCTAAAGTTGAAGTAATGAAAAACTTCTACATTGAGAAGGTAAGTAAAAAAGACTCACGTTCTTTAAAAATGTTTTAATCAGTAAATGCACCCTCATTAAATGATGACAAAAGCTACTTGGGAGCCGCCTGGCTTGTCCGTTACTCCCAAGCCTCTAGAAAGAATTGCATTCTCAGGGGTTCATTGCGTTTTTTTTTCAATTTTTTCATGACACTCATTCCAACAAACTTGTCCTTGTACTAGCTTTTAGAGGTCCCTTGCGTTATGCATGTCATAATTTTCTGGGTATAATTCAAGTTGTTTACAAGTTGTTTGCCTCCTGTATTCCAATACCTTACATTCGTATTGAATATAATAAGCCTTCTTTCTCCCTTTGTTGCATTGCCAACAGCTGATGTCTCCGTTGTATTTTTGGGTGTTTCCTGAATGGACAGTATCCAATGAAAAGCCCTGTTTCTTTTCTGAGCTTCTTTCGACCATTCACACTATTATATGGGTTTCTTGCACTTCATGATTTTACTATTTGGGAGCACTACAGTCTCATGAGCTCATTGCGTTTCACGCCCATCTTTTCCACTTATTCCAACTGAAGTAGTTTGTTTAGGTCTCTTGGATGTATGTGATAATTTTCTTAACAAAATTTGGGTCGTCCATAAAGTGAACACCTTCTGTCATCCAGTGCCTCACAACCAACAGTTGTACAGCCCTATTTTATTTAGGTGTCCTCTTAATGAACAATGTCCAATGAATATTCTTGTAACTGTTCTGAGCAAATACTTGCTATATTGAAGCTGTTTTTCAGTTATCTTCTTGGATGGTTCTTCATGAAGATTTTTCTATATGTGCCCAGTACTCTTTATATTTTCTTTAAACTCACTCTCTAATTTGGTTCTAGACCGAACATTCGGTAACTCCACAAATGTTTCAGGGCCTATGAAAATTAAAAAAATTGAAAATTCAAGGGAAACAATGAGATGGATGATCTCTCTACAATCGTCTGTAGGTAATAAATGGCCTACAAATATTCCTGATACTTGGGACTATTCATTGATCACTCTTCTCTTTCCTCTCTTTCTTTTTCTTTTAGGTTTCCTGGTTCAATGCAACGTAGACCATTTTCTTGATTTATTGGATATTTCCATACTCACCTCGCTGAATCACTTGAAGTTATGTTGGTCAGTTCAAACATGATCTGATGCTCTGCTATTCTTAATTTGTGGGTTTCTCTTCCTTTATTGTATTTTGAGTGGTCATCAACATGGACCTTCAACGGTATCTCACACTCGCGTAGTATTCGGTAAATGCAATTCTTGGAACAATTCTTGGAATCTCTCTTCGCGTTTGGTGGCTTTGTTTCCATGAGAATCCTACAGATGGTATACCCAGATTTCTAAAAATAACTACTAAATTTAACTGTCGTCACGTATTTCAATTTATCATAGAGAGTTTTATAAACAATCCGTCGCTAGGTTACCAAGAAAAACAGTAAGTTATGAGCAAGCGCGTTAGTGTTATCTAACCGGGAGAGAACGAGGCACTAGTGTCCCGAATACAGGAGATGAAAAGCGAACTTTTCAACCCAATATACGAAAAAATATATTATTGTTGCGATAATATGATCATCATCCGAAGAAGATTGTGGATACTAACAATCGAAACGTCCTGAAGTGATTTGATTATTTTATACGTTGTATTGTATTTTCATTCCAAGATTTATTGCTGGATGAAATTGATACTCTAGCTTTTCATTTTAATTCCATTTTCATATATTTCGAATCATAGTGGAATGATAGTAAACAATGAAAGTCCGCTATAATAAAATTTATCATGAAACATCGTCAACCACTTTAAAACACACTTGGGATTGATACTGAATTTTGGTTTTATAATTTCTGAAGGAGACACTTTTCTTACACCGTAACAGAACACTGTCTTTTGACGCATGTTTCGCTTACCAAATTAGAATAATCAGGAGAAGAAATGTCTTTTTCATCGCCCGATGAAGTCAACTGTTCGCAAAACGCTCTCCGAGAGGCTGTGTTTTTTTTTCAGATTCATTTTATGCCAGACGTTCCAATTCTACCTATCAAATTTATAGTTTCTGTTTGTCTGGATCCAACTGAGGATGGAGGATGAAACACATAACAAATCATATAAAGGAACAATTTCCTACACTGTAGGAGTATGCCCACTGACTATATGTGAGAAGTTTTTTCCCTATACGAGGAATCGGGCAAATTTCGGATATGCGTTTGGTTAGTACCTCATTCACCAGGTGTGGCGATGACAAACATGTTTTTTGTTGTTCGCTTCGGCTTAGTACGGGGAATGATATACTGAAAGGAATTCGAATTTTACTTATAGACTCTATGTTGATGATGGCCACTATCTTGCACAGACGAGAGGCCAAATAGCCCGAAAACGGTCAGCAAGTGAGCCCGTTCAATAATTGAAAATCGATTCCGGCAGTTGTATCGCCAACAGCTAATGCAAGAAATACTTTAGTGGAGGTTCCTGCATCGACACCTGTCGGCTATAATCCAACGCCCTTCGTGGTATTAGCCAGGGGAGTAGTTTTTTCTGATAGGTGTCAGTCCATCAACCTACAGTATAGGGAGTTTGAGACTGGCCTAAACAAATTGTTCCTTTATATGATTTGATTTATTTCCAGTCTTTCAGTATGCCCACTGACGCATGTGAAACACATGACATTTGAATAGCATGTTTGAAAGTGGTTGACAATGTTTGGAAGAGTATATTATCGAAGGAGATTGAGAATTTTCTTCTCTTCATTATTACTACGCAGTTAACACAAGTATACCTCAGTCAATTATTCTTGAAGATTCATCTATTTGGAAAACGTCTTTATTGTGCAATTTATTTTGTGAGCATATTTTGACAATTGAATAAATCTACAGCGATTTGTGTACACACAATATATTGAATTATAAGGAAATCATATTTGTGAAAAGTTATCATTTTTATTTCGGAACTGAAACAATCAGTTAAATTAAAAAAGAAATTTACATCTCCACCAATATTTCAAGAATCAGTATTTTGCTTCACCACAACTCTGGTTAAATGTATATGAAATAAGATCGTGAATCAACTAGAACTATTTGAGGCAAATAATTTCGAAATTTCAAAATTCAATTGGTCAATTCCTTCGACTGTTCAATGTGAAGAAAATATAAGTTTCGTTCAAACTGTGAGAAAACGAACCATATTTTTTATGCACCAAGGATTTGGAGAACCAGTTCTCCAATGATCATCTAAACTTTCATGACCCAATTTCATTTTCCTCTCAACTGAGCTTATGAAGCACTTTCAGTTCCTAGGAAAATGGTATGAACAAGAGAAATATCCAATCTTTTTGGAAATGGAAGGAAAATGCACAACTCATCAATATACTACGAATTCAAATAGTACTATGAAGGTGGCTATACATCAAGTTAGTACAATGTGAGTATAAATTTTACATAATATGTTACAAGGCAATTTAATTATATGGTGGAGAAATTCCAACCGTTATCAGTCGCAAATAACATCGATGTTATATCTCCCTTTTATGGAAACTAAGCAGGAAAAAATTAGTTGCATGCACGTCCTTCTTTCGGAGTTTTCAATAATTTAATACTAAGGGAAGTAAGAATCAAAAAGAAGTCTTAAAAGTTGATCTTCTTATAAAACTAATCACCACGAGGGTTGAGCAGATGATTTCTTTGAGTATCATTCATTTTGTGAATTTCAGTAAATTCTTACTTCCATTTTATGTTCGGTTTTTGATCTGTGTGTATACCAGATTTTTCTGCTGACCGTGCCGACAACTTCAACCGCGAAATTCATGTCGAACATGTATTTAGAAGTTGTAAAGGAGAAATATTCAAGAGTGTCTTCAATACAGCTGTAAAAATGGTTTACATGCAAATCTAAATAGGATCAGTGCATTAATAGCGGTCGTTTGTTTCATCCACCGGACTATAGATGCATTTGTTATTATGGGTTTCATAGTTTAGAGCTAACACATCCTTCTGCTCTTTATTACACTTCGATTCAGCTCTATTTAATTTTCAGATTTCATAAAAAAAGAAAATAAAACAGAAGGAAATATTATATTATATCGTATCTGTATTCAACTTATTCTCAATCTCGCCTCGACAGTAGTTAAAAATAATAGCCAATTATTCGAAGGGAAATTTGATCCTTACCGTTTTATTGTCGAATGAAAGTGAATTGTTTTCAATAAATATATATTGAGAATAGCGAACCTCTATAGTAAACAGGTAGATTTTATATATAATACTTTCAATTATTTATAGCGACACGTAAAAATAAAATATTGTGGATACTTTTCTGCTTGTTCAGAATATTATAACTTTTATATTTTGTGTAGACGTTTGGATATTTGGCAACATTTACTGTCTTGTATTGGTATCGAACAACTGTGTCACCCCATTATGTATCTAAGTATATTTCTGACCCTTCCCACATGTTGCGTTTAGATATGTTCAAGTGATGTTAACAATAAAACTTGTGAGATTCAGGGACAGAGTAAAATAAAATACAGTTCACAAAGAGTGAGTTGTAAACATCTAAGTAATTGAACAATGAATATAGACAGCAAACAGTGGACTTTTCTTGTTTACAATAATTGTAGTTGGAGTTGAAGAGGATAAACCCCAACACTGTTAGCAAATCAGGATATTATATTTACATTTATTGATCAACTGACACGTTACTGTTCAGTCATTCTTTTATATAGAAAAATTTGAAAATTCTTTCAGTTTTTATTAGGTTATTGAGTAAATACTAACTTATATTTGGAAATACTGAATAATATGTTGAAATTATTCGTAATCAATTCTGGTACATAACATCAAATGTATGAAAACAATAAACTTGCCGCAACAAGACAATAATGCACATGATTTGATTTTCTTGGACCTTTCCATAAGATTATTCCGAGTATCACTAACTTATGTAGCAGTTTATACAATTTTCATATACTTAATTCTAGCAACTCAACCCTGATTCGAACAAAAAATCATTGAGTATATGCCTACAATTTTTTCTCTCAAAGTGTCACATTAGCAATTTCATGAAGAAGGTACACATTTCTACTAGGAGGCATGCGTGCTTCTAGAAAGTTCTAAAACAGAACATTTCGAAATATTCGAGAAATGTCTGGAACATCAGGAAACATTATGGAACCTCATAGATCATCGTGACCGATCAAGAAAGCTATATGGTGTGGTACTTTTTATCTCATATCTAAGAAAATGGTTCCTTTTTTCACCTAAAGGGCATGCTTTTGAGAACATAAGGCATGAAAGTTTCGCCCTCTAGATGAATATTTTCTGGACATTTTGGTTAGTTGCAATTTGAACTTCAGAGCATGTGATAAAACTAATTAGTGGATAATCAATAAAAATATGCGATGTTACGTATATGTGGCAACGCTGCCAAAGATATTATGACGCGCGCGAAATCTAAACTTACATAGAATGCGGTATGTGGAGATATGAATATCAGTGTCAGCCAATCGATGTCAGTCAGTTAATACCTTGTTTATATGAGTATTTTTCACTTCACTATTCATAGAACTCATAGAACTTAGATGAATACACAAATCACAGTATCATCAATGTTACGAAAATTCATTTTTGAATATTAGACACCACATATTGTTTGTCAGTAAATATTCCAGTTAACATTCATGCAAATTCAATACGTTATACGCATACGATATTCGTTAATGTTAAGAAGAATTAATTCATAATGAATACAAAATATATTTTTCCCGAATATTTTCAAATGAATATTTCTACGACCATTATCATCGTCGTTGGTTGTAGATATAGTCTCCCTAGTTGTCAAGTTAGGTGACTCAAACTTTCCGTGCTCTTCATTTGATTTTTTTGCTTATGCAACGTGAAGTGTTTCACATATTCATTACACTTTTTTTCGGTAACCCTTTTAACTGTCCAGTGAAATATTTTTTATGACTTGATGAATTTAAGTCAGACATTTTGTTATATATGCATTACCGATAACTTTTAGAACTGAACAAATGTTTGCGATATACATTCTGTCGCATGGTCTCATATTTTATGTCTTTAGCTTTTACGCGGCCATGCCACATAAAAATATTACGGAAATCGAACTACCCAAAGTATATATTTGATTCTTGTAGTACTACTCTTAAGAATTTTGTAAAACAAAATGAAAACAAGAATCATTCTACAACAAGAAAAACTTGAGAACGTGTTTCGATTCGAAGAAACCTGAAAAAAATACATAAAATGCAGCTTCATATGTGATAGATTGAGTCTTAATACAAGAGAAACAATACCATTATCAGAAAGAATAAAATCCGAGAATAACATTCGGGCTATTAGGCCGCGGTCGAAAGCTATTAGTACTATCAAACGTCTGCTACTGTGACAGCCATTTTCAGTGATGTACTCGTATGCGTTGACTTCGAGGCAATCGACGCATACATCATACACCTTTCTGAAACATATTTCTACAGACGCTACTTTTGGGAGTGGTACCATTGGAACTACTGTTACTTAAATTGAGAAGAAAATAACTCCCATACATTTGATAGAGATGGTTTGGATAAATGGTTTGACCAGTAAGAAAAAAAAAACCTATTGATGACTGAATTTATACCAAAAAATAAAGCCATTGTAAGACTTTCAAGGGAAAGGCATACCTATGTAATATATTCAAGTACACCCTTGGCCTTAGGGCAGAAAAAGGTGTAGGCGCAATAGTAAGAGTGACATATATAACATGGAAGAGTTGTATGGTTTGAAATAGATCATAACAGTATCCAAATTGATACTTGCTCATTAGTGAAAAACATTATATCTTCATTTTATATTGTGAAGTGGTCGGAATAAAGCAGCCGAATGTAAATTCGAATTTTTATTTTTGTGCAAATCATTTTATGCAGAATTTCATCAGTTCGGACTTCCATTGTCTACTTTTGTTCAAAATGATTTCACGTTTTCAGGTTTTTTGCTTGATATATTTGCCATTTTCAGCTATTCTTTTACTTTTAAATTTTATCGTTTATTTCAGGGATTTCAAATCATTTTATACAATATTAGACAATCGAAGTCCGAACTGATGAAATTCACCACGAAACATTGTCATTTACCTTCAAACAAATCATTTTATGCAGTTTGATGAAAATCTATAATCAAAGTAACTGAATGCAATTTGATGTTGATTAAGTCTTCGTTTCACTCCAGAAAAACTCAAGTATCTACAACTTGCATTACCTTTGATAAATTTTTTCGTCTGGAAACTCATAGATTTCTCAATGGATTTCGGAAGAATGCCTATATTTAACTTTCCTAAATTCGAATGACCTTGAAGACACTCTAAAACTGATATACTTATTGAGATGTAGGAGGCTTCAGCTAATATTCGCCATAGCAGAATTACCGTTTTTCTTGTAACTTGCTTGAGAAAGTTTTAGTTTCATAATCATGAAGTTATTTTAATGAACTCAGATGAAGATGAATATTTATATATTTATAGTAGATTCCACAAAGTTTCATCATTTCAGAACCGGAAAACCAAACTACTATGAGGGTAATATTAAATTGGATTCTAAAACAGGAGAAGCTAAGCTGATCATGGATATTTCTTCAAGTGAGTAAATAATCAATACAAGTAATTTTGAAAATGTTCGAATATAGGTCTAGTCAAATATATCATTACGTGAAACATCTGTAATAACACTTTTGTTTTCAGTTCAGCTTTGCAATGCAGTTATATTGAATGAATATATATGAGTTTTGTTTTTTCAATAGGTACAAAAAGTAAAATGGTCATCCACATTTTTTTATTCAAATTTTCTTATTCTATGAACAAATGTGTTAACTAGCTGCCGTTCCTTTACAAACGACAATTCCTTGTACTAGCTGAGAACCAACCAGGTCTCATCTTTCAACATACGATTCCTAGCAAGGCTTGGATAATATACGCAGTGGAAATAGATCCTTCGGCCGTCTTCGAATCACTGTACCAAATAGTGATTGATTGGATGAAAAATCAGACGCTACCAATTCTTTTTTCGAATGGAAAGAGAGGTTTTGTGATAGCTCGTTAGAAAGTTATTTCAATTCTTCATACATGATACGTGTAAATTGGAATCTGTGGCGTGGAATGAATCTGATGGGGAAACACTCTCCTCAATAGAATAAAATTCCTATATTTTGATGGGCGTTTCTCTAATCAAATTGGCATTTTCAGGAAATGACTGAAAACCATAACCTCATGATAACGCTAACTTGGTCAGCGAAACACGTGTCGAGAGACAACACTTTTGTTCTGGCGAGGAAAATATGATTCAAAAAATGTATCTAACAAAGTTACATTACTGAAAATCAAATCAGCACTTCTTAAGTAATTGGCAGTTTTATTTCGGTTTTGAGAATCTGCAGACAAACATCAATATTATAGATTCGAGAAAAAATGTAATTGAAAGTTTGTAAACAAAATAATTTTTCACATTATGGAATGTGTCTGTGGTAATTTCGTCAGCACCACATCTCATTCTATCCATGAGTCCTGGAAGAGACCCATCATATCAGATGAACTTGCAAACCATTGTAAGGGCCACTTTTGACTATTTACCAGTTTTTTAATCCGCCTTTTGTGACAGTAGTTGAAACCCCATATGGGTTTGTCAGTCATCTAAGTAAGAAGCTGAAATCTACCCTGTTGATGCCATCATGGGAGAGTAGTTTTTGAACAAGAAGTTCAAAATATCATTATTGAATTCCTGATATGTGACGTGAATTTTTGAATTTTCAGTTGACACGAACGTTCCCTATTGGGTGTTGAATACAGATTATAAAGAATACGCTGTCGTATGGTCCTGTGTACAAGATGGCAAATTTTCCGTAAGTAAGTATATCACATTTTTGGTGAAAGATTCGGAAGTATTTCATGTGTTGCTATGGCAACACGTGAAGATGGCCGTGAGAGTATAAAAATAGGAAAATATCAGGAACATCGCTCTGGTTATTTCATGTTCTGCAATTCAAAGCGAGTAGTTGGTTGAAACGAATATTAATGGATTGGTGGTCAAATTTGAAGACATATAATGATAATAATATTATTACTGATGATGATAATAATGAAGATAACAATTGCATAAGGTTGTCACTCTTGGCTCTTTGTTTCTGCTTGGAGCAAATAATTCTCGGATCCAATGATCACTAACCTCACGGTGTGAGAAGTAGTCATTGGTTGCTGATGCTGGTGCGCCTTCCCGAATATATCGGGGCTCCAGTAATAGGGCCCGACCAGCTCAACCTCCGGTAAAAAAAAGAATGATAATAAACGTCACAATTGACATCAAATTCTATACATTAACAATCAACCCAATCAATAGCACAGGAGAAGTTCAACAATTGTCAGGGAATATGATAACAATCGCTCTTCAGCTAAACTTTCGAGGCAGATTGTCCCAATCTGACAATAACGGGGGTTGCCTTTTATATTTCAGGATTAGATAACAAAAACAAATATAAATCATCGAAAATCACTTTATTGGTGTCGAAAAACGTTACCTTTCAGTTTGTTTTTTACGTACGGGAATGAAAAGAAGTCATTCGTTGCCAAGTCAGGATCATACGGCGGCATTCGTTTGAGCCGATGTGTGAGAGCTTGCATTGTCGTGGTGAAGAGTGATCCGTCTTCGGCTGTTGGTTTCCTGATTTCTTGAAAGACAACTGACAAACAAATGGTTGAGTACCACTCAGAATTGACTGTTCTGCGTTGTTCAAGTGATAGGGTTGCGATATGTCTAGTTTCTGAAAAAACAGGCGGCCATTTGCATCACCTGTCATGATGTCATAGACGTGTTTCGAAGCACCGCAACCATATTTTTTGAGCATTTCCTTCGACCAATCGACACGAGCCTTTTTTGAGCAATTGGCAAATTGTGTGGGATCCAACGCGAATAAATTTTTGACAGTCAAGTGTTTATGCAATATTTAATGTATGTTTGTTCCACTAAAGCCTCACGATAGGTTGCATGATGATCTTGCAATATCAGTTAGCCCACAGCATCAATGGTTTTCGAAACAACAACAGATTTTGGAAGACCTTCACGAAATTTGTCTTGGAGTGAACTTCGACCACGATTGAATTCACCATACTATCGATGAACACTGGTCCTTGATGGAGCTTTATCGTCAAAAATTGAATTAAGTTCATCCATGCACTGTTTCTAAGTTAATCCACGTCGAAAGTTGTAAAGAATGATCGCACGAAAATATTCACGATTTAATTCCATTTTTGGGCCGAGATGAATCTTTTGAGTTGATGTAAACAAAACGAATAGCGGTCGTATGTCAAAACGTTCTGAGTACCTGCGTATAACCTCAAAACTGTCCAACTTAACGATAGAGCTGTCAGTTGCCAGATTGCAACACTAGTGTTACCCAATCCCGAAACATAAAAGGCTACCTATCGCCATTTCAACAATATCATTTTACGATTGAAAAACTATTCCACGAACTTTCAGAATTCAGGGAAAAAGAATAAGAGCTGAGATATGAATTTTTGACGTCTGGTGGTATTTTATTAGAGATGATCTGATAGCTAAATGATCGCTTGAATGATTCAGTATGGAAAGAAGTGTATCCCTCAACCCAACATCAACATTAAATATGTCCGTCTGTCCCGATAATATTTTATAATTCAGATGAAGGGGAGATTTGTACGGAATCATCTTGTAATACACATTAGAGGTGAGATGCAGTCTTTTTGCTCTCATATGCAAACAATTTGTATCTTCCAGCTCATGGGACATGGGACATAGGAATTTTTAAATATTTTCTTCTGATATTCCAGCTTAAACAAAGATAACATGATTCATTAAAATGATATTATTTCGATCATCCGAGACAAAATATGCACATTACCAAATATAATTCCCGAATTTGAGTGAAAACGATGAACTGATTTATTGATGTGTTTTTGGAACCTCAAGTCAACATCCATAATCACTCCGTGATTTTCAGTTCAAGCAGTCAATAATGTCATTTATGAGTTTCAGTGAGATACTTCTTTGTGAATGCTGGCTTGATTATTGATTGTGAAGAAGTCAGTATTCGATGAATATGTTTGAAACAGATTTTCATAGGGATTTTGAAAATTCCATCAAATACAAAATTCAGGAAAATCAACTGGAATTAGGTCATCAAAGTGGTATTTTCTGCTGCTTTTCTAATGGAACTCTCCATAATATCATTCAATTGGGATTAATTCAAGATATGACATCGTCAATCGTAATTGCAAATCATTTTTGAATAATGTTCATATTTTGTTAAAGTGGTCTATGCGCAACACATAAAGCAAGTTTCAATTTTTCATTTTTTTTTTCAGTTCCACTTTTAGCCACAATAAGGATTGGATACTAATATAATTTACAATAATGACCATAAAGACTTCTTCACATAAGCACCCCATACCATGATCTTGTCAATGATGATATTGTCAGATATTTCAATACTGAGCTACGTATCACAGATTATGGAGATATTGAAAATATTATTAAATGATATCTGCTCAACCTCCCGTAATATTCATAGTTCTAGCATACGTTCGAATAAAGAAAAACATCAATCAAGACAATTCAATGTTTGTTATTGAATATTTTTTATTATATTTTTATCCCTTGAAAACAAAATTAGAACCTGTACTATATAACAATATTATTTATAATCACGAACATAATGAAAACAAGTGGAAATTAAAAAGGAATGAATATATAGAAAGCACTAGAAATATGAAAGAGAAAGGTTTTGGATTTCTTTTTTCCATATTTATAAAAATAAATCTGGAATACAAATTCAATTGATATCGTCTATATCAGTGGTTTTAATAATTTCGTTTGTTTGATTATATTTCATGAATCTATTATCATTGAACATACTTTTTTATTTCTTTCTACTCTACCATACAGCTCTAATCACGATTACTGAATTTTTCAGTAGATTGATTTTTCATGATAGTTTGCAAAATTTCAGTAGATTAATTTTTCATGATAGTTTGAAAATTTTCACAATGACTGCTTCGATGTTTTTTCCATGATATTCTGTAGATGTTATGACACTAGGTTAACTTTCAATTTGTTGTTAAAGACAGCAGTTATTGATTCTTCACAGTTTTCGTTATGCACTTTTACTATTCAGTGAAACCATATTGTTTTCTTTCCACGATGTTGTTTTCTTTTTTTTATTCATTCCCGAACTCTCCAATATTTCCGTTCAGTATTCTGAACCTCTTTTCAGTTCAATTTTCCTTTTGCCAGATCTTTGATTACTTTTACCAATTTTTCCACCTATGGCGCCCGCAATCAGTAAAGTCAACTGTTTCACAATCGTCACAGAAAGCTACATCTTAATTGACGGAAAAAATAAGTAGTAATATTCATACAATTCAATAGATGAACAACAGATGAACCACAAGCATTTTCTATCTAACATTACACTGTAAATCCAGTAAGGCCTCGTTCAACTCACTGAATATCTCAAGACATGAAAAACACCATATCATTCACCCTGAAAATAAGGTGAAATATCTAATGGTGATAAAAGAGTCAAATCTGAAATGGAGGGATTATATAAAATATACAAAAAGCTTCGAATAATAAGGTACACAAATTCAGACTCCTTAAAAATATCTCAGCTTACCAACAGATGAAAATCTTAAATCATGCATAGATTGAGAGCCACTTTCGTTATGTAATCGTTGCTTGATGTGGGGCACTGAAAACACACATTCGTCCCCTTGAAGTGTAGCAGAGAATATTTCTGAGGTTGCTCATCTCTAAAGAACCGGAATATCCTTCGGATGCTCTTTATTGAGACTCCCACTTATTTGAAATTCGTCAGCTGTTCAAGCATGATACGAACATAAAGTACCACCATATAAAAAGACAATTCTCTCTACCTAGTCACACCTACAGTACCCGCCAGAGACACGACTATATCATACCACTATTACACATATCAATAGAAAAATATTCGTTCACATAATATATTGCTCCTAAACTGTACAATGCACTTTTTCTGCTCCTAAACTGTACAATGCAGTTTCTCTGGAAATTGGATTCATTTCTAGTCAACTACTGTTAAAAGAAAATTGAAATTATTTATTATGAATGAATCATGATGCAAAATCTGCAGTTTTGTTGAGAATTGAAACAAAAAGTCTTTCCCTATCTTAACAGTTAAAAATCCCTGGAGATAATGATTATAATCAACAAGCCCCTATTTTATTACATTTGATTTTATATTTTAATCATGTTATCACTAGTATATTATGAATGTGTGTTTCTATTATATAAATGTGTATATGGATAGTATTTTATATTAACCTGACGTTCTCTCGAAATAAGTGCCATGCACATATCGAACTATGTATTTGCTCATTTGCTCAATTATGGACAAAAATTATTTGATATTTGTATTTGTATTTTGTATTGGAGTATTGGACAAATGAAGCAGATTATTGATATAACAGTGACTTAATACTTCAATTGTACTGTTTCCAGATACAAACTCATCTTCACCATCAGAGAACATTTAACTGGCCGCTTTTTTTCTCGCTGTTCCACTATAGTTCTTTCACCCTTGCTGTGACATCATTTGAAACTATTCAGTTTAGGTTCCATCAATGATTGAATTCATTCGAGTTCTTTCACCGAAATTAACTCAATGACGCACCTATGCAGTCAAATTGATTACGATCAAATATTTCACCTCCATATTCAACAATTACGACAGAAATTTTATTTTCAACATAATTAATATCCATTTTAACTTTAATCACGTTATTTTCATAGGGTTCTGTTGGATTCTCACCCGTAAAAATACTCCTAGAAAAGAAATTATGGAAAGAGCATATGATGTTCTGAAAAAGCAAAATATCTCAAGGCGTCCTACTGAGAAGACAAGTCAAAAAAATTGTAAAGGAAACTAAAAAGTTTGGAATGGAATATGGATCTAAGCTCACACCACCTCACCATACAAACACCCAGTCTCGATATTTTTATCCGTACTCAAGGCCGTAAAACTGAATTCCTGATGAATTTGAAAGATTAAATATTGTGAGTTTCAAACGACAAATGAAAAAAAGACTTCAAGATTGTGAGCTGAACTTCTGACAGCTCTTCTCTATACTTCAGGAACTTTTTGCTTTTAGTTTTCTAACTCAATACTTAATTGAGTACTGAGTACTCAATTGAGTACTCAATGCTAAATTTTCCGTAAACAGTAGTCATTTCATCATTGAATATCTGTTAAAAATCTGTTAAAAATTGATTACATATGTATAAGGAGTTTTATTATTGAGTACTGCACTCTAACTATAGTTACCATTTTTTTCCTGAAGGTTGAGTAAAAGAGAAAATTTGTCTGTCCCCTGTGGTACCGACAAACACTAACTCTTTCTTTTGGTAGACCTCTTTTACTGTTTATCCTCTTATCCCGTGTTATTTGTATTTTTCCACCAATAAAAACGATCATTATTATTGATATTATCGAATGACTGAGTAAATATTTTTAGAAATTGCTGTTCTGTTTTCGATTTCCGTTCCTAATAATGGCGGATATGAGTGAATGTTTTTATGTAATTGGATGAAAATGAGAAATGGATGCAGTTTTGGTTCTCGAGAATAAATCATCATTAAAATTTTTACTGCCATCTTGAGTTCTATATAAATTAGGAAGTGCCAAATGTATGTTTATTGTTGTGTATCACTCCTCATGAAAATTATGGAAAATATTTTCCATTATACTTTTTTTCAAAGCGGATAAATTAAGTCCCGAATACCTTGGGCTCTATTACTTGATTAGAGTGATGTGCTTCATTTCTCCCTTATTCAAAGCGGAACGGAGGCTCAGTGTAGCTGCAGATGGAGATATGATATCTCAGGTAAACTTTTCAGACCGGGTAAGGATAATACGACGACTTTCATCACCCCCGTCACTTTAACATGAATTACCGGCTACCAAAATGCATAGAATATCCCTGGTGGACCCCTTTTCCATGATTCGTCGAAAACTTCCGACCTACAGCACTCTTAATGAAGAAATCCTATGAATTTCAGTCTTCCATTCACAGAGGTGCTGAGTAAATCTCAAGTTACACTGCTTGAAAATGTCAAGTTGCAACCCCAATGTTCAATGTTATTTACATTTAGGAATGAATTGATATTAACTGACAGATAATTTTTTCACATTATGGTCCTTAAATTGAGAAATCTGAACAAAATACAAGAGATAGATTTCGACAAATTTTTAAGAAAACAAAAGCGAATCGGTTCACAAACCATGGTTTTGCCGTCTACCTTCATCTTGCCTACATGCATCTTGCCGTCTACCTTCTCTATTAAATTCATTTCCATAGTCCATTCAACATCTTCTGGAATAGACTAGAAAGTACTGTGACAATGCATTCAATGCATGTTCAAGAATTGAAAAAGTACGTACTAATCGGAATCATTTGATAAAAAGTCAACAAAAGAAGAATAAATAAGTAGCGATGGTAGGTGGGTTGTCTGAAATTTTGTATCATGAGACACAATGGTAAGGAAGAATTTTATTGGGAAAGGCAGACTCAAAAATGATGGTTTTTTGATATTTCTGTTAATCTTAGAGTTCACATGAGTAGAGATATATAAAGACAAAAAAATGGAAACTCAAATACCTGTTTGAAATCATACCTGTTCGAAATCATAACTTGTGTTACTTACTTTGCAAAATTATCTGTTTGTCTAGTAGGTACCTGCCTAAATGCAGCAACCGCTTCTCCAGGCGTCGAAAAACGTTAACCTCCCAGTTTGTTGTTTACGTACGGGAATAAAAAGAAGTCATTCGGTGCCAAGTCAGGACTATACGGTGGATGACTCATCAAATCGAT
>WOGR01000675.1:0-23600 GCA_015342045.1 Leptinotarsa lineolata | reverse complement strand
AAAAGGGTTTTCATTCATCTTATTAAAGTGATCATGAATTTCCATAAAATAAACAAGTCATCAATAACACAAACCATTTTTGGGTCAAGAAAAATCCTCGTGCAATCGTGGAATCCCATCAGCAGGAGCAGTTCTCAATAAATATCTGTGTTGAAAGATTTCGAGATTACATAATTGAACCTTTTTTCATCACGCAGATTGAGTGAGTATACTTATCGCCGATTTCTTGAACATAATTTACCAATTATGTTAGAAGATGTTCCTATTTCAATGCGAAATTGCATGTGGTTTACGTACGATGGTGTACCTGCTCTTTTTAGTGCTCTGGCAAGCGAATATTTGAACTAAAACTTTCATATTCGCTGGATAGGTCATGAGTGTATACAGTCATAGCCAGCTATAGTAAAAATTTCATAATAGTAGAAGCTAAATTCTCAGAAACATTATTGCACTAAAACGGAAACATTGTTGTTAAAATTACGATTCTATATATTTCATCATCTTTCCTCATTTGTTTAGTATAATTTCCGTACGCCACTGCAAGAGACCGATTAAGACAAAAATGTCAGTCATTTCTGAAAATTCAGTGCCTACTATTTTGGAACTATAGTATAGATCCTTAGACTTTAACAGCCTCAATTGTTTTCTTTGGGGGCATCTAGAAACTTTGGTGTACAGTCAACCAATTTAAACCGAAGAAAAATTGCAAAACCGAATAATAGTTTGTTCTGAAGCAATAAGGAATACTCTAGGAATTTTCCGTAGAGAAGGCTTGCATGTTTGCAGGACGCAGAAATTTTCAACAGTTAATTTGATCCTGATATTTTTGAATTCCAAATCAATCGGAATAAAAAAATATTGCGGATTAAAAAAAGAAATTCAATAATAATAATTTTGTTGAATTCTGACTTCAGTCTCGAACGTTTGTTAAATTCCGACCTCATACTCAGAAATTTGTTGAATTCCGAAACGTCATCAAAAATTTAAACTTTCCAACTTACCCTTATCTCATATAATACCGCAAAATAACGAGTTTCCCGTTGAATTTGCCCCTGTCGGAAAAATATTCCGCATTACAAACAAACTACCGCCAACGAGTAAAAGGGTCGGGTGGACTGGAACAGACTGAGAGCTCTTTTTATATATTTGTACATATATATTAAAAACGCTCGCTTTATTCACGAAGCCGACTTCCATTTATGCAACGTTTCCAAGCACTACCAACGCAATTCCGTATACCGAAGGTTGCTTTAATGATCCGCAATTATTCGAAAAATAGACATGTATTACATGAATGCAGTCATTAAGAGAGAACAGTTTTTATAGGAATATATCAACCAACCTTGTTAGACTCTGTGATGAGTATATTTACTTCATAGCGCTTTGGTATTTATCTCGAGACATTCCATCACTGGCCATACATTTCAAGCATCTCGAGTAATGATCGCGTCGCTTGAACAAGATATTCTCGTCGATTAAATCAAGTCTTGTACTACTTCAGTCTCTGCCAGTTGATCTCGTTTTTGATACAGCAAACAAAACATATTTTTACCTCAAGAGAATCAGACTGTGAACTCTCACAAAGAACGAGTGAGAAATAAGAAAACATATTTCACTATAATAAACCAGCATGAAGAAAGCTTCACGTCTCTCGCTCCCGAGAGAGAGAGAGAGAGAGAGGAAGGCTCGTAGCGCCGAGTCCAATGGAGCTTCCATACGAAGAGCGGGAGCCGCCAAGTCTCGAGAGACGAGAGTTCTCAAGTCTCCTGCACCTCGAGCTGAGTAGCCACGTCCCCTCATCAAAATGCAAAAGGATGAGTGGGTGCTTCCACAAGATGAGCGAAAACGGCTCTCTCACCTTGTCTAGGAGCTCATCAAATGAAACAGACGACATTCGAAAACAATTGAAGAACGTTTTCTCATCCCGTCTAAGTTCTGGATAAAGCGTGGCAAAAACTCCCGCTTCATCGAGTTTTTGGTTGATTGGATGTATCCAGAATATTCTTGATCGTTGGCATTTCTGTCGTCGAAGTTTGTGTCGACGGTAGAGCAAGTATATGGCAACAGTTCTTGTGCGATCTGAGCTCAAGGAGACAGGAACTAGACAGGCTTCCGGTTTAAATGGGCGGTTAGGAGTGATAAATTCTCCTATATAGGAGCGAGAGACGTGAAGATCCCCGTATGAAAGAGTCCTTACAGTAACTATTGAATTTGGTGTAGCTGAGTATAGAATTTTGAACAATTCAGATTCTCTACAGGGGATAAAACTTAGAGAACCTGTTAAAGCAATCAGGTAGGCACATTTTATCAAACAAGTACTCCAATTTTCAAGTTGCATAGAAGGACAGAGGACGAACATCATTCTGTCGCCGCTATCGAAGTTTGACCTTGCAAGGACTCCGCCTTTCAAAACATGGTTTGTGTACCCTGTGTACCCTGTTAAATATCAATAGAAACCAGAGGTGGGAATAAGTTATCTTCATCTCCTGAAGACGCCAGCTTGGTTGGTGAAACAACTGGATTTTCGAATTTATCTTAATTTCTGGCCACAATTTCTTGAATCCATGGGTGAATGAGGTTTTGCAAAGTTTCCAAATATAAATCACCGGTCAGATTTTCCTCTAAGTATGTGCGACCAACTATGTGAAGAAAAATTCATCTCCAACTCTTGAAGGCACCATTTTGGTTGACGAAGAGTATTGTATTCCTCGTGGTTGAGAAAAGTGATTGTTTTGTGTACTACTAAAAATATTTCCTTTTCATACAAATTCTGTTCGACATTAATATGTCGCCCAGTTCAAAAGTTTGAAGTATGGACACGTATGGAGTTGATGGTGATGGACACTCTTCAACTGTTTCATTACTCGTGATTCTTGAGTGCACAAGTACCCAGTACATGGCCGATTCTCTCAAATTTTTCCTGAAACTACTAGACAGATCAGTATGTCACTTTGGGTGCAACAGCGCCCGAAGTGACAATAATAATAATCATACTAGTTCATTTTCTTAGTGACATGCAGAAACTTGTATAGAATTTTTCAAAAAGCAGTAGGTAACCAAATAACTAAAAAAATGAAACTGAGACTAAAACTAAAACTCTTCCAAGGAGTAAAATCCACCTTCAATCAGGTACTTCCTCAGACATTGTTTGAATGCTTTCAATGTTACACATGATTTAGTTTCGGCCATTTCGCTGTCTTGTATTGATAGTGTGAATTTGCTTATCTGTTTTGAAAGAGTTTACATTAAAAAATATAAAAACAGACACTTCAAATATGTACAGACACGGCAAGGTTGAAATTTCATAAGTTTTAAAGAAGTTTCTACAACTAAAGATACGAGAGACATCAGCGATACAACGAAGCAATTTTTCTGAGATTTGGAAACATCATCATGTTTCTGAATAGATAGCTGACAGAGTTGAGTTTTAAAATTACTGACTCGCAGTGTCTCCTCCAGTCAAGACACTCATCGATGTAGAGGCCCAGAAACTTTAAACATGATACATTTTCAAATAATTCATTATTAATATTTACATGAATGGTAGGCATTTGTTTTTGCGTTTCATGAAAATGTATTGACTGAGTTTTTTCTGCATTTAGATGCAATGAGTTCATGCAGCACCAGTCATAGAGATTAGAAAGAACTGCATGACATTTTTTTTCTAAAGAATAATTAAATTGTTCAGAAATAAGTATGGACGTATCGTCCGCATACAATGTGAAATTAATAGATGGGTTCACTCTATGTCATTTTCATATATCAGAAACAATATTGGGCCCACAACTGATCCATGAGGAACATCTACAGTGATGTCAAGATAATCCGAATCACAGATGGTCACTGTTTCCTCAGTTACCCCTGGAAGACTAACGTATTGGCGACGTGCGTTCAGATACCATTTTATAATAAAAATAATAATAATAATAATAATATAGGTCTTTATTTCCCATAGTTGATACATTTAAATCAAATTCACAAAAAAAACGTTAATACAATGGGAAAACGCCGAGGATCAGGTGATGTGTATATCTGGTGATTTACAGACCTCTGTTATTATTCTTAAGCGTAAAGAAAAACAATAGTTTTGAAAGTAAAAATAATAAAGAAAAAAAATAAGGAAAGAAAAAACAATTTGAAAAAAGAAATATAAAGAAAATTTTGACTGACACGTATATCTCTCTACCTACTGACATCTTCCTACAAACACATATAGAATTTTTCAAGAACAGCACAGTTTATCAATCTAAGTTATACTTGTATTTGATTGTTCATGAAAGAGATGGATTTTCATCCTCTTTTTGAAAGCTTGTTCACTCAAAATCTTTAAATCGTGGAGAATTGAATTATAAACCTTCGACACTAGATAAGAGAAAGATCTTTCATACGTGGTTGTTCTATGAATTGGGGGTGTAATAGTTCCTTTAAAATGAACGTTTATGTTATGGATATCCTCTCTGAAAGAAATTTTGTTCGACAGATAAGGTGGGGTTTATGAGCTGATAATTTTGTGAAACAGACAAGACGAATACAATAATCTCCTCCTTGCCATATTCAGTCATTTGTAGGATATATTTTGTCGTCTTCTTATCCCATGTATGAGCCGCAAACACGAATTTTGCATTACTTGAACACGACGGATATCTTCGGCATCTAAACATGGACCATATACCGAGTCACAATAATTGAACCGAGCTAGCACCAATGAATCACAGATCTGATTTAGGAATTATCTATTGACATATATTTTCTTCAAGTTCATGGATATTTAGCGAATATGACAGATATGGGATCTGAATCTCAGTGCGTCATCCATAAATAATCTCAAATTGCGGGATTTTACCTGCGAGATTTCTTGATTTTCGACGCATATTTTTACGTTTTCTAAATTTTTTCTATGATATTTACTACCAAAAACTAATACTGTTGTTTTATCTGCGTTTATTTTCGAACAGTGATTTCTAGATTCAGTAACTAAGTTGGATATATCGTGGTTTATTTTCCCAAGTTCATTACCGATACTTTCTGGAAAGAAAGAATGGTGTAATTGCGTATCGTCGACGTAAAAGTTTATGTTGCAATGTTTGACTGCATTATCGAAGTCGATAGTGTGAAGTGCAAATAACAATGGACCCATTCTAGAACCCTGCGGTACGCCTGTAGGTAACTGTAGTGGAGATGATATTTCATTAATGATTTTAACACTTTGACTCCCGCTGAATAAATAATTTCTAAAAAATGGAATTGCTTTCATAGATAACCCTATATATTTCAGTTTCGCTAGTAGCAATTCATGATTCACGTGGTCACTGAGCAAATATTTCTCTTCATCTTGAACTTCAACTATTTGGCAAAACTTGTGGCCTATCTTTTAAACCAGACTTTATAGATTGTGAAAAGTGTGGTTAGAGAACCTTGCCAACCCTATTGTATTACTTTATTTGTCGGCGCTAGGAATAATAGACGAATATATCAAATTAGTCATCGATAAAAATGGAAATTTCCTCCTTCAAGGGCAATTTTGAAATAAGAAAGTTATGTGTAGCTCTGATAATTTTTGTGAAGATAATAGTAATAATAATAATAATAATAATAATAATAAGTTTATTTACCATAATGATCACAACATGAATATTATAAAGTAACAGGGTAAACAAACAAAGGCATCACCAAATTAAATTTTCGAAAAAATGTTTCTTGTGCGTGATATTGTCTAGATACTCCTGAATGAATAAAACTTCATTGAAATCTCCTGAATGATTCATAATGGAAAATGTGGTCATTGTCGTTTGACTCACCCTGCAAAAACAAAACAATGGCCACATTATAATCCAACAAAACTGTTGATTATTCAGTTTTCAAAACATATTATGGTGGGAATAGAGTTACCGAAGCATGGAAAATGCCTACATATAGGATTGTTTATCTTGTTTACAGGCCTCTAACTGTCGGAAGTAGAGCGAAACGGTCCAGCGTTTTAGTGTTGAGATGAACATCATTTTGAAATTACATTAGCGCTCTGTTTTCATTTCCAATTCCAAAATTGGGTTTCTTCATAAAAGGTTTTCTATTAACTTACTTTATTATTTATCCTGCTCAGTTGACTTTTATGAACTAAAATACCAGACTTAAATAATATGTCCCTATTGGCACAAATCTGTGGTTACAGATTCTCCTTTTTGAATTTCTTCTCAACCAAAACTAACAACTGAACTCTTTCAATAGGTTACTCTCAGTCATACTTCTTGCTTGAGAAATCATCCCACTGCACTGAATTGAATTACCACTGAATACATAATTTTTCAATTGCCCATTTTTCACACTTTTTTGTATGCAACCATTACCCGTTGTGAGAAAAAAGATCATCGAGATTATAGTAATGATTTATGTTGTCTAGACAGATTACATAAACAACAAAAGTATTGTTCATGATGATGTTTCGATGCGAAGTCATGCCAGAAAAAGTCGAGAAAAAAGTAATAATAAGGATTTTACCCAGTTCTGATCAGACTTCAAGAACGTCTTTGCCTATCGCAATTTTCTAATAAGTTGACGCTGTGTTCTTCCGATATTTTGAATTCAACTAAGTCAAAAAGACTTTTATCCTGGCTAACAGCAAGCTAGTTTCGAGTTTTTAGGGTACCTGCTGGATATGTTCCTAGTATTACAAGTGATCCCAAACAGAAAACATCAAGTATCTTACGTTGACTGTGCAATAGATATATGTAATGCAAATAAAATATTTTACTAAACCAAAGAGGTTTTGGAGTCATTGTATGTATTGCGAAATTATCAAAATAATCCTGAACTTTTGTGACTTTTTCAAAGAGTGGTAATTTGTTAGTTTTGGCCACTAATAAAAAGAAGGAGAAATAGTTACTAGGTCTGATATTGCAGCAAATTTCAATCTTTGAAAGGTGTTCGTTTCCGAAATTGTTTTATTGTATCTGATATGTCTATTGAATCTGTCGGTTATGCAATGCGTAAAAATAGATGGTTATGTGAGCAAGGAAAGGGTAGTACAGTGTGGAGTTCCACAAGGAACGGTTTTGGGACCGATACTATCCATTATTTACATCAATAACTTACCTATTTCACAAACGTTTGGTGAAATAGTAAGTTTTGCTGACGATACTGTTATTTTTTATTCCGGTGAAACATGGAATGACATCAAACTTGAAATTGAAGAAGATTCAAACACCATCATCGACTGGTTCAACCATAAATTGTTGACTATCAATTTTGATAAAACTATGTTTCTGCCTATCACAAGTTATATAATAATAATAATAGTAATAATAATAATAAATGAATTTATTGACTGCAAAAATAACGTGATACAATATACAGAAAAAAAATACAAATTTGTTAATAGGATACAAGATTGAACGGAGTTCATTCTTCCGGTTTACCCAACTACACATTTCTAGAAGTGAAGAACCATAGCAATATTTTGATAGCTGAGTCTACTAAAGATGTTAAATATTTAGGGATGAAAATCGGCAGTCATCTACGCTGGGATTATCATATAGATAATGTCACTAATACTGTGAGAACTTTACTAGGGAGATTCCGATATATAAGCAAAATATTGACCCTATCCCTTCTAAAAATACTTTATTTTGCATTAGTTGAATCTCGATTATCATATGGGATTTTGGGTTGGTGTGCTGCATCGTATACACATCTTCAAAAATTGCAAGCTAAGCAAAAACTCTTTTCAAAATTATGCTCCATAAAAATTGAACCTTTTCGTATGATCTACTATTTAAAGAAATTGAAATGCTTGATTTGAGACAATTATATTTTTTCAAGTCAGTCATATATTTGTTCAAATAAAAAAAACTAATGAGCTTGATTATATATCGCATAAATATCTCACGAGAGCAAAGGACTCCAACAAACTGCCAATTGCTAGGAAAACGATAGGTAAAAAATGTCAAGAATTTTTAGCACTACGATTTTTCAATTACCTACCAAGAGAAATTGTCGAATCATACTCTCTCACATCTTTTTAAACTTTCCATAGAAAGAAGCGCAATTCTACAATTGTTCGATTAATGAATATGTATTCGACGTTCATTCACATTATTTCACATCTGAAATCCGAAATTTGTTTGTATGATAATATGTTCATCAACAAAGTATTGTATTATTATATTTTGTTTTCTGTATATAGGTGAATATTTGTATCTATGTACATACATATGTGTGTAGATATATGATGGGTTTTTGAAGAGTTACATTTTTTATTAATAAGTTAGCATTTAGTAACTTGGAAACTACTAGTTTCCCAACATTTTGTCTACCTCTCAAAATATCGTTTATGAATTAGAAATACATAAACTCAATACCACGGACAGCCTAGGCTTTGTGGGATTATTGTTTATTATAGCTTCAAGAAACTGCTTTGTTTCTTGTACAATGTTTGTATTGTCACAAAGAGACTGTTAATAAAGTTATTATTATTATTAGAATTTTTGTCTGTTGTTTGAATAGCGTCCTTTTATGCATTTCTATATTGCAGTTACCTGCAATATCTGACTTTTTTTTCTTGTCTAGTCTGTACAGGTCTCTTACTGGACGTTTGTCATATTCTTCTAGACTCAGATGCATAGAAACCATGGTATTCGAACCGATTCGCTTTTGTTTTGTCGAAATATCTTGACGCGAGAAATGAGATCGACCAAAAATTCTACACATGTTGATAGATGGTGCAAGAATCGAAATCTGTCAAGCAGTGTCACTTGAGATGTATTCAGCACTGCTGTGTACACCACCTGTGTCTCACATAATCAAATATTTATACTTTTATACTTTTTTGTATTTCTGAAGTGTGATATAGAAATGGAAAAGTTGAACATTCATCCAAAGATAAAGAATTGTTATAATAATGGACGAGCATCAAATTGTCAAATTTCAAGTTTATACAATTTTTTATAATGCTCCATGACAACCGCAAACTAATGTAATGGACGAAAATACATATTCAATACAGCAACTTGTTATGCTAATGAAGTGTTTTTCGGCTAAATTCAAATGAAAACGATAAGAAAATTACCCCATCTAATTATAAATTACTTGGTATAAATCTAGTTGGTGAGAAATAACAAACATTAACTGTGATAAGAAGCTTGACACATTATCGATTTGTTTGTTAATTTTAATTTTGATTAATTATTATATTTTCCAATGCACTGATATCATATATGATGTTTATTCTCTCTCCACAATAAATTATAATTATTAATATTAATTATCAGAATTTGTAAACAATCGGGATAATATGTATTCGAATTGTGAAACAATTTTTTTACGTAATTTTTAATTTTAGAAATATCACAGTTGACCAATGTCAGTGAAAATTCAAACTTTCTTTCTAGATACGAGTGCAACAATGATTTACTACTACTTACTCCTTCTGTCACAACTCTCCTATCATCGAGGTAAGTTGTGACAGGTACCGAGGTGATTTGTGACAGCTTTGTATTAGGACTATTTGACTAATTCAAAATAGCATTATAAATATAACAAATGAACCTCTTTTCCTCTTGCGAAAAGTATGTAATCATCTTTCAGAACATCAAGGACCAACAAAAACAACATATAACCTTTCCATAACAAGTAATTATTTCTTATAAGTAATTATAGCATCATTTTGAGATCAATCATATTATCATATTATCTAATAGACAGTTATGGCAAACGTATTGCAGCTCGACTTCAGTATAATCTATGTGTGACCAACCTATGCATACTAGGCATTGGACCCACTGCTCATTCGATTTGCTGTCTGCATAGGCTCCAAAGCAAACCAAGCATAAATAATTATTTTCTAACTCTCCTTTGTCATCACCTGTTGGCAGTATGACTCTGGACTGTAGACGTGGATGTAATAGGTTCAATAGCATTATCATTCAGAATTGGGATATGGGCTGTAGAAGTGGAAGCAACAGGTTCATCGCATTGTTTACAATTGATGAATTTCTAGATGACATAAGTCTGATTTGTAGATGTACCTGGAATAATGGCTCTTGTTTCATCATTATCCACTGTGTTGGTGTTGAAAATGAATGTTATGGTGATTTC
This sequence comes from Leptinotarsa lineolata, assembly GCA_015342045.1. Classification (NCBI taxonomy): domain Eukaryota; kingdom Metazoa; phylum Arthropoda; class Insecta; order Coleoptera; family Chrysomelidae; genus Leptinotarsa; species Leptinotarsa lineolata. The sequence goes on along the minus strand of WOGR01000675.1, from coordinate 13,511 downwards.
TGATGGGTTGTCCATAATTTCTGTAACAGATTGCTCTACTTTTAGGTTGAGTCGATCGGTGACTTGACTTTGCAGCCAATCGGCTTCTCCAAATATGTCTGTGTTAACCGGCCATGTTCCAGTTGCAGCTAACTGATTTGCAATGTCTCTAGTTTCTTTCGTAGTAAGCCCATAAGATGCTGCTCACGTAAAAAAAAATGATCACTCGATATGTTCTCCTCCTCTTCTGTGAAAATTGTTGGACTGTTCTAACTCATCGATAGTGTCTCGCCTACTGGGTTGGCTTGATAAGCCTCTTTCTTTTTAATGTATCTTGACGAAGACATGTATAGTTTATATTGTAAGAAGATGCGGCATCTCTTAGATTTCTACCTCCTAACTCAAACTCTTGATAAGCCAGGTCGTAGATTTTGACACTTATCACCTTCGACCTTTATCAGTCTTTCGTGTATGGTATTAGGAATTCTGAAACCAAAAACAGTACAGGCATTCAGCATGTATCATCAAAATCAAGTCAGAGTTGTGACAGCCTGTCACAACTCTTCTAGGTGCTCAAAATGGCGACTTGATTTGAATAATAATTCATATTTTCCAAACACGATGCAAATACAAAATATAAGCGTAACACTTTAAGATTTGAATAACCATACAACTCAAGACAAAAAACAACAATGCACGTGTATCAGGAAATGATATAAATTCAATCAAAATTTCGAAGTGAAACTTACTTTTCCTATTTTTTTGTACACATTCGTCGTAATCAAGAATACGCTCCTCATGCGACGCCAACGTGTACCAAGTCAAATAGCGCGCCTCTAAAGCAGCAAACGTGCGTTGTTGACATCTCGCTAACTATTGTCGATAGGAAAAAATCATCTTTGTCACAACTCTCCTAGGTCTCCCTACTTTTTATATACATCAATAACGTATTCGTAGTTGTGACCTATGACGAGTCCAAATAGCGCTACCTGGTGCTGGATCACGGAAATGATTTGCAATGAAAAACAAAGGACAAATTTTGTTCGGCAGTCGACGTTGAAGCTTGGCTTTGCAACGGATAGCCTTGGAGAACCTGGTTTATCTTTTATTTTCATGAATTGAATCTGCTGTCGATCTCATAGATGGCGTTTTTGTCACAGGAGTTGTCATTGCCATTATATTTGACCTTCAATAACAGTTGAGTTCAACAGCCTAACACAACTACTGAAACCCATGGAGGGTGGAAATAGCGCTGTCTGGTGTTGGGTCATGAATGCTTTGTATTTGGGATTCAACCAATGGTAAGTGTGGTTTACACGTGATCCCAGTTATCATTTTACTATGGATTTCATTGAAATAGTTTGTTTCTAGAATGCCAGTAGGTAGTTAGTACAAATCAGTACCAAATATGTTGAATTTACTTCGTATTACCACGCCTGAAGAAGATACTGTATAATGAAACACACATTGCGGTTCTTTAAACTGTTTAGTGGAAAATCTCAAAATGAAATGTTATCTGAATACATCAAAACATGTAATTTTCGTCTAGTTGTAGCTACTGAGTGATGGTCCAACTAAACATTCATACATTCATTTTCAAATTATTACATTGTGAATGTTGAATACCTGTTAACTTAATGGTAAAAGTATTCTCTGCAAATGGAAAACGTTGCTGTTGTTCATGGTGGAACACAAGCAAGTGGAAATACGACAACAAACACCTATTGAACAAGTATTGTTACAGAATTTTAGACTATACACTTATATACATTTATAATATGCCAATCGTCCATTACGATGGGTGGAGTTATCATATCTATGCCGGATGCTCATAAGCTGAATGATTCAAATAAATTTCAAGCGGAAGACCAGGGTTCAATTTCCCGCCGGGCCACCGTGCTGGGTGATCGAACGTTAAAAGGTAAGGCCTCGTTAATCCATTGCTCGTACAAGTTTCGACTTCTGAGGGTTGACGTTTGTCAGCTGGTTAACGGAACGAACAATTTTAGAACAATTGTTCGGATTTTGAGTGTTTAATTGGTGGTATTCAGTGTGCTGCAAAAAAGTCCGTTTAAGAAAATTTATCGTAAAAATTCTATAATAATTATCATCGAAAGTGTTATCAATTTTCATCAAGTAACGGGTCAGTGTATACATAATCTGATACATAATTATTACACTGGGTTACTAATCAATATATTTCAAATTAAATAGTCATGATGAAAATTTTGTAAGATTTTTTCCTACAACTACTTATTTCTCTATTGATTTTTATATAGTATTGCAAATTTTGTTAGGAAATTTTTCATAACTCTTTTACCGAGAAGTTGTCCAAATATCCATCTGCTTATTTTTTTTTGTTTATTCTTTCATTTCCATTTTGACTCATTATTTTCATGTTTTCTCATCGCATATCTTTAGAATTCTGTCTTCGACCGAAACGAAAGTTTATCGCCTAAAAACAGATGGGATATTTAGAACACTCAATTAGAAGTCGGGCCAAGCGGTTGACCCCTCTTGATGATATTTATTACCCCGACAAAATAATAGCCAGTTCGAGTGTTACTTCGAACACATTTTTTAACCGAGGAATTGAGTCTTATTCTGAAGTTTCTACCGAGAACTAAAAACATGTCTCCTAGCCATGAGGTTACACGGTTATTTTCTGTTTGTCATTGTGTTGTGTTGTTACTCAATTTCATTGTTGATAAACGCTGTTACCGTCTATATACTAATTCATCTATCACCGGTCCAGACAATTTGTTCTACATATCTGTTGAAGAATGATAAATAGACAACAAATATTTGAATGCTTGAATATTTGAATTCATTTGATTGAATGTTCTCCTTAATTATGTCGTTTGTATTATGACACTAGATGTCGCCCACTAGGAAAACCTCCCTAATAAATCCTAAGACATATCCATACATGCCATACTTTGACATTCAGAAAGCACAGGACTCCGTGCTTCGTAGACACCTCGAGCAATTTCCAAAAAAAAAAGAAATCCATGTCAGTGATAAGCAGACCCGATACCCTTCCTTGTTCTATTCATTGATCGTTCGCGTGTAATACACGGTTGCCACCTTAATAAGCGTTCACCAGCTTTCGATAGAGACCTCGAATTATCTTTTTTGGAGATCTGCACTGCGAGCAAGCAGAGAGAAGTCGAGGTGGTCAAGTTCTTGCGGTATAATGATAGTGGCTCGGGATAAACAGGGGTTCATATACATAATTACATGTTTGTTTAGTAGACAGCCCTGGGCGTATTCCGTAGCGCGATGATTGATGGCGCCACTTACTACCCGTGCCAACTTCGACTCGGCTGTGGCTGAATGTCTGCACAGAGGTCCGTCATGGACTCAGAACGAGGGTCATGGGAACGTCAGTTGTTCAACAAGTGAGTGACGGATTCAGCTGGAAGATCGAAGTCGCTATTTCAGGTATTATCCCTTATAGTGATCAGGATTTCACCGATGACACCCTGATGTCGTTCTTAATACACAAAAAAAAATGTATTCAAATCAGTAAATTTGAATGTGAAACATCTTGAAAACTTATAGTATTGTTGCTTAGTAAAAATCTTAATTCCCAGAAAAAAGCAAAAATGAAAAAAGTATCAGTGACAAGTTGATTTTCTTTGTCTGAAATGTATTTGAACGCAATCATATTTCTCGAAAATTTAGTAATTTTACATAAGAATTTGGTTAATTCCAAAATCTCAATTTCAAGTGAGAGTACCTCCCTAAATGAAGTTTGAACAAAATTTAATTTTTAATTTTCACAATTTTATAGACAGTTAAACCGCAAGCGGGTTCGAAGCATCCGAAAGCGAGTAATTTTCTGTTTGATCGGTATGAATCTGTGGGAAATCACCTTCATCCTTTTTTACTTTTAACACGCAGAGGCCACCGAAAACTTCAAATCCGTGCCAAATCAAACCGAAGTGGACAAGACACACTGCCATACCTTGAGGTCTTTGAAAATATTTAAGCCCGTTAAATAGAACCTTGTTTATCCGTACAAAGGTGCCGACCCATTGTATAGAGGTCTCTTCTCATTATGTCGAACACAAAGCTGCGTATAGGTACTTAGACGGCATTAAGAAGCATTTTCGAAAACATTTCTTGCGGTAGCCCATGCCCATTCAAACATCCCTTTGTTCCAAACAAAAGGTCGTGTCTCGATGGGTTTGAAAATTATGATTCGAGAGAATAAAAACCACCTGTATATAGGGCTAATGTGGCCTGTATTGGTAGAAGATCTTAATTACTAGTGGGCGGCTTGAACTTTTTTAATGCTTAAAATACTACAATTTTTATCTCAAGGTTATATATTTTTCATACTTATATACATCTTCACTCATTTTAAGGGTTACCGTCGACATCATTTGTTTATTTTGGTGCTTTAGCATCCACTAGACTATTAATATTAGTAAGCTTCTAGCGGTAAAACTATAACATTTACAACGTTCCGCAACCCTAAAATGTTATATAATCATCAAATCATCATTTCTTCATTATTACACATCCATACTTCCTACATACACGGACATCAAGTTATTTCTTCTTTCATCATAGGAAAACGATGTGTTTACAAAATATTAGATATAAAGCTGTGGACAATAAACCATTATCAAATATTCGATATCGAATGGTTCAAATTTTCAAGTATCAACGACGAACAAAGTTGCGAAGCTGAAGCCGAATCACCTGGATACCAAGAAACAGTATTATTTACAGCTCACGCGTTTAATTTAAAGTCACATTTAAAGTTCTTGCTGGTATTTAATGCATAATGAAGAACAATAGTGAGGAACTGGATGTTCCTGACGATACTGAAGAGGGTGCAAAAAGAACTTTAATTGAATTGTCACCAAAAAATCGGCTCAGCAGTACGACATCGAATATTCTAATTTTCTTAGCTGGTGCAAACTTAAAAACACCGAACTAAATTTCAGCGAAAACCCTTCTTAGCCTATCTAGAAGAAAAATCAAATATAAGGAACTCGTCAACTTTGTGGGGCATGTTTTCAATGATAAATTCGAGTGCGCTCGTTAAAAATAGTGTTGATACAAGCAAATATTTCAGGGTAACAGCATTCTTAAAGCAAAAAAATGAAATTTATAGGCCCAAAAAATCGAAAATTCTTACGTTTAAACAAGTCCAGAGGTTTATAAATGAGGTGCCAGATGAAAAATATTTAATGATAAAAGTTGCTACTATTGTCGGAATATTTGGAGCCTGCCGGCGTGAAGAGCTGTACCATTTATTGATAGAAGACATTAAATAAATGGATAAATCATTGTTCAAATTCCAAATACGAAAACGAAAATAGGCCGTTCTTTTTGCATTTTTGAAAAAAACCATTAACTATTTTAATAAATACGTTGCATTACGCCCTTCTGTTATCATTCATCAATATTTTTTTGTGAAATACTCAAATTATAAATGCACTGCCAACCCAGTTGGTATAAACACGTTTGGGAAAATGTCCTCTACCATTGCTTAGTTTCTGAACCTCCCGGAACCAAAGGGATATACAGGTCAATGTTTCAGATGATCTTCTGCTTCTTTGCTAGCAGAACCAGGAGCAAATATAACGGATATTAAGAGGCACGGAAGATGGAAGTCTACAACAGTAGCTGGGGGTTACATCGATCAATCTATTTTTTATAAAAAGGCTATTACTGAAAGAATATTCCCAACAGCTAGGCTCCAGCATTACAGTATCGTCCTCTTCACTTCAAGAATTAAATGTTAATGCCCATGAAATTGTCTACTCAGCTAGTTCAAATGTATTACAAGGCTCTTCGACATCGCAAGCTCAACATCAGCAGTTGCTCTAATTCTGCTTTTCATATTCATAAATAATAACAATAATGTAATTAATGTATATAATACATTTGTAACAGAATTTAATAATGAAAGTTCCTTGAAAATTATGTTTTGGTTCCTATAGTAAATGGGCATACTTGAAGACTGGCATTAAATCAAATTATCTAAATGAATGATTCGTTCAGGCTAGTCTCATCTCACCTACACAGTAGGTTTATGGACTGACACCTGTCAGAAAACAACTACTTCCCTGGCTAATACCACGAAGGGCGTTGGATTATATCCGACAGGTGTCAGTGCAGGAATTACTTCTGTGAAGTAGTGTTAAAAATATTTTAACATGTTACTTTGTAAACATCATCTTTTAGTACTCCTGACAACCATTAAAAGTGTCACTTTTAATGACAGTTGTAGAAAAAAATATTATTTCATTCTTTTGAGTTAATTTCTTCATGAGATTGATATATTTTCAAATTACTTTCTATTGAATTCTCCAAATAACTTTATCGTATTATTGTGGTGTTGATGTAGGTCGTTTCAAAGTTCTAAATAACGGTTAAATAATCTCCGATTACTACACAGACAATAATATTCTATATGGCTATTGAACCTGTAGGAAAAAAATTCATATTTATATCTGGATAACACCTTACTTAGCACCCATTAGACCCGAACCTTTTCTTAAACGCCAACTCCTTTATTCCACCTAAAAAAAAATCAAATTGGAACAATATTCACAGCCTGCTTCGTAAAAGGGTTGCCGTGGAACAATCGAACATCTCAAAGAAAACCAACGTGAATTGGTCGATCGCCCACGAGCGCCATAGGACCATAGACCGTAGGGACGAAATTCGAAACTCCATCGGCGCTTCTTTGACTTTCCGAACCGTTGAGCCAAAAATTAATCGCTAGACAAAAAATTGTCTCTTCCATCTGCATAGAAGGATGAGCATATTGTCGCTCCAGTTGTCCGATGTACCAAAATTCGTTAGGTCGTATCTGGTATATACGGGGTGTCCGCAAGATGCGGGGATTTTTGTTCACGTATGATCAGGAAATAAGTACATGTATGTGGTAATCGGGAAATAAATATATGTGAATACAAATGTTTTCTGGAGTCATCTGAACATTTTCAAATCTTAATATCTCTTTTCTACTGAAAATCGGAGAGACATTATGAGTATAGCATGTGACCACGAAATCTAAAACAACCACTTTCCATTATTAATTACACATTAATAACTATTTTTGTTTCGTACACCATTTTAATTGGAATTGAAAATGTTATTTGAAAAAATATACTCCCTTTGAAATGGGTATTTTTACTGTTATTTTAATTTTTCACTTCCTTTCTTTCAAAATTTTTCTTTTCTTATATTTGAATGAAGAAGTGGAAAATCAAACGAGTTTTTCCACTAATAAACATCGGAACAAAATATACAGAAATTGCTTCTATATACTATCAAAATAATAAATTCCTTCAATTAACCAGGACTTCACGTACAAATTGATATTGCCTTTTATCGTGGTAGGTTCCCTAACATAAATGGTTATTAAGATTCCCGAACTGCAACTCCAATTATGGAGCTTTATAGCGATATTCAACAGAAAGCAGTAAAATAATCCTTATCTGATTTCAACAAATACACAAAGATTCCGTAGACAACGAATTATTATTATGTAACTTCAATTATTGGCTCAAACAAACCAGCTATCTGCTTTCAACCTGCTAACTAGATCTTAGTTTCTAAATTTTAAATGAGAAGTAGGCGCCTGTCTCTAATTTATGGCCCAAGACCATTTCTTTTTATTAGTTTTCGGGGTACCTACCAGATATTACAACCTGCCTCCACACACAGAAATGTATGAATAATTTAAATTAAAAACAAAAGATTTGATCATCAACGTTTTTTCATTAGGATAATTGGAAAGGTAAACATAAATTTTCCGATTTTTTTAGATAGACGCCGACAATATAAATGCGGTCTTGCAGTTTTTCATTATCCTGTAACTGGGATGTTATCCAAAATTTTTCATAGAAAAACATGAAAACTAATCATATGAAATCCAGAAAATTTTACAAGTTTTTTCCCAATTATTACAGTTTCATGAATTGGGCCAAAAATAGTGTACCTGTTAACCAGCTGTCGTAACCATACGAAAGACAAATGTCGAAAGGAAATTGATGAGGTCTTACGTTTCAACGTGCGATTCTTAGCTAGAAATAATTGAATAATCCATACAATAGTCCCAACAATTTAACTACAATTTGAATTGACAACCTCACGTTGATTAATTGTAATACTTCATAATGTACTCATATGAAGGTAAAAAGTAAAAATCAACCGAACCGGTAGTCGTAGATGCATTAAATAATTAATTGATGAAAGAAGAAAGTGAGTTCCATGCTTCTCGATTGATCATTGAGTAAACGTAAGCTCTGTTCAAACATGGCGGCACGAATCTAAAGCGTCCAAAGCCAATATTTACACGGAGTATTAAGCATAGTCAGTCTACTTAGAGATTTTTATTTGTTTTGTCACAAAAAACTAAATGAAATATTATGTTCCTCTCAACAGACCGAATTGATGAAAACGAGACATAGTGGGCTTAATTGATTCCTGAAAACTTTTTGGTGTGCAGACGTCTTTTATTATTTTAGTTAATGAAGTGTGAGATGGGCTTTTTATCTTGGCGCTACGACACTTCAATGCAACAGCAGTTGAACGGAAATATAGTTTCACTGTCATACAAATTATATTTTACAATTCGTTAAGGGGGATTTACAATCACTATTCCCGAAGTCCTGTGACAGGTTTTTGATTCAAAAGTGAATGAAATAGTCCGATAGCTATTTAGAGTTATTTTAAATATAGCACTATGTAAAAGTTTCATGAGATTAATTCATTGGGATCATACTCGTATGATCCCATTCCGAAATGGTCGAGTTTCATAGTCAATTCGAACCTGAAATAAGTATACTCGTATTTTATCAGAAAACGTATAATTAAGTCTTAAAATAGCAGCAAATCTACTAGCTGAACGATTTGCGTCCCACTCCACAGTCGCATTTTGAAACAGCGCTCAATATCAACAAGGCGTCTGGTCCTGATGAAGTGCCTGTCATCGTACTTAAAAAGTGCACAAATGGACTCACACCAGTGTTTTTTAGACTTTTCAACCTGTCTTACAAAGAAGATGTTTTTCCTACTTGTTGGAAGATTGCTCGCGTTCAGCCTATTCCCAAAAAGGGCAAAAAAAATCTTCCAAATAACTATAGACCAGTCACTTTGCTATCAGTGATATCGAAAATCATGGAGAAAGCCGTAAACCACCATATCCTCAAATATTTGGAAGGCTTTAATATCTTGAGTGATCATCAACATGACTTTCGAAAATAAAGAACAGAAAGCAACCTTCTATCGTATGTCACCCATATTTGGAATAACGCAACCGAAAAATAAGGAGAGTCAAGAGCTGTTGCGATAGATATATCCACCAGAAAATTTGAAGAATGTTTCAGAACTGAACGAATTTTTTGTCAACTCTGTTTCCGAGGTTTCTCCTCCAGTCGAACTTTTAAATTCTTATCAGAATCAAAAAATAATGGACAACGAATTCAGTTTTACCGAAATAAACGACCTTTTTGTGTATAAGAGTATTTGTGACATTAGAAGTTATGCTTCTAGTTCTGATGGTCTAAATATAAGACTGATACAATTAGCTTGTCCACATATTATTACTTACATTACTCATATTATGAAATTTTGTCTGCAGAAAAATGTTTTTCCTCAGTCATGGAAAAAAACAATAGTTCAAATAATCCTTAAGAAAACAAATCCTCTAAAATATAAAGATCTAAGAGATATAAGCATATTATCCACCCTATCTAAGGTGGCAGAAAAAGCTATTGAATTACAGATACTGAATTATATAAATCAATATAACTCATTACCACTAATTCAGTCGGGATTTAGAAAGGGTTTCAGTTGCACTACTACCTTACTGCACGTTGTGGATGATATCATCAGAGCCACTGATAGAGGAGATATAACAGTTTTGATTCTACTGGATTTCACTAGAACTTTTGATACCATCAATAATGAACTGTTGATGTCCATACTCCATTGAATAAGATTCTCAGAGCATTACTTGACTGGAAGAAAACAAATGATGCGTATTGATGGAATTCGCTCAAAATACCGCCATATTGAATCGGGTGTACTTCAAGGTTCCATTCTAGGACCACTGCTTTTCAGTCTCCACACTTCTTATCTCATCAGAAGCTTGAATCATTGTAACGCCCATCTGTACGCTGATAACACACAAATGTACTACAGCTCTCCACCATAAATGTTCGATGATGCTATGCAACTGATGAACAATGAACTTTCCTTTTTTATCAATTCCGCTGCTTAACATTGTTTTTTCATTAACCCGAGTAAGTCGAATATTTTAACGTTTGGCCCCCAACAAAAAAGAAAAATATTTGAGGAAATGGTTCTGCACTTCATAACGTTGGAATGGTGAAAAATTTGGGGGTTTTAATGGACAACAGCCGAAGATTCGAAAACCACGTCATGAAGCTTATTCAACGAGCGTCCGCCTCTATTGAACTCACTTCAAATATGTAGATTGCTCTATATGGTTCAAATCTGACGTAAAATTCAGACTGTTCAGAATTCATATTTACGTCAGATCTTTGGAGTGACAAGAAGGCAAGCGATTTCGCACACCTCAAAACTAGCTGGGTGGCTAAACATGGAGAGTAGAAGGTTACTGTTTTGTTTCATAAAATAGTAACAACGAAAAACCGCCTTATTTATATCATTAAATAACATACAGAACTGATGTATACAACGTAAATATTAGGCAGAAGCATACCTTGAGCCCTTCTCAGTTTAGAACGGAGTCTTTTAAGAGATCGTTCACATATCAAATTTTCAAATTTTATAATGCTTCACCGTATCAAATTGAATTCAATATAATTTCAAACATCAATGACAGCATTGAAAATCATTTTCTCCTGCGATAGATTTCATGATTAGGATGGTATTATAGAATTTCAGCAGTTCGGACTTCCATTGTCTAAAATTTGTAAAATGATTTGAAATCCCTGAAATAAACAATACAATTGAAATTTAAAAGAATAGCTAAAAATGGCAAATATATTAAGCAAAAAACTTGAAAAGAATTCACAGTGAAATAAAATACGAGTAAAAAATGAATGAATAAAATAAAATAAATTAATATAATTAAAAGTTGAGTGATTTCAAACTACGTTACTTCAAGTGAGTACTAATTCGATTATTGAGTGTAAAAGTATAAAGATTGGCTACAGATATGCTACATGTATACATATGGTACAGCTGAGCGGGGGTACCTATATTTCAGAAATCAAAATAAATAATAACCCTATATAAGTGTAATTTGATAAAGTGTGAGTTAGAATAAAAAATTCCAACAGTTTATATCTCAAAAAGGGCTGATTGAATTTTTCATACACTCTGCTGAAGGTTATATCCTTAATGATAACAGTGATTGAAGACATATATTGTTGAAGAGCCAGGGATCTTGTACGATAAATAGTTCTTGCGTAAGCAAAATCAAAGTTATTAAAGAAAACAACAAAATTCTAGTTGAGAGGCAAAAATTACATTATGGTCATAAGCTTGATGTACAACATATTAGATTGCCAAAAACTGAAAAACAAAATGTTGCCACAAAGATAACAAATGGTGTTGTCCCCCAAAGGTAATCATATTTTATACTTATGTCATTATCAGAGATTTATTAATAAACAATTCTAATCCCAATTTCCGCAGAATTCTGTGATTTAGATGTAAAATAGCATCTAAATATTCACTTATCAATTTTGAATTATTCATCTTCTACCAGAGCAATAACCTAACCAATTTTTTCACAGAATCTTAGAATCCACTCGTGATAATATTGATGACTATATGATAAGAATAGATTTGTTAACTACTAAGGATGTGAGGAATATAAAAATGAAAATCTCAAAGAAATATTTCTCACGAGTGCAGAAGTTTGTTGGCACGAGCCGAAGGCGAGTGCTGCAAATCAAGCGAGTAAGAAATATGTCATTTTCTCACGCATTGTACTCTACTTTTTCTACGGTTGCGTTGTTTTCAGGTATTGAAAATTAAATTACATATATAATGATACCTTTGTATATAGACATACAAAGATAATACTGTTATGTCATTAACTCATTTTTATATTTCATTTAAAATAGTAAGTAACAGTTATATTTAAACAATTTTGTAAAGTACCTAATTCCTGGTAGGTCGCTTTGTTTCAACATGTTTTCGGTAATTGAAATATTAGCTGCGGTCGAAGTTGAAGTTGATGGGAAAACGTACTGAGCTTCCACAGCATTGTTGTGTTCAGTTTCTCAAGTCATTCGTCCATATTTCTTCGAGAAAGACGTTGGCCAGGCCTTCACTGTCAACGGCGATCACTATTGATCGATAATTACCAACTTTTTTGGTCTAAATTGGATTATCTGCACACCAAAGATATGTGGCTTCAACCAGGACGGCGCTACATGCCACACATCTCATACCACATTGGATATTGGATATTCTGCACTAGCGATACGAGGGCATGGTCATCTCACGTGAAGGTGATGTGAAATGGCCATCGAGATCGTGCGATTTGTCCTCGATAGACTTTTTCTTGTGGATTTTCTTATGTCGCAGGTGTATGCGAATAAGCGGTCCTCAAAGCCAACAAAACCCATGCCATCAGCCAATATGACCCATGCCATCGGTCACATTCGACCGATTTATACGCCAGTCATGGAAGATTGGACGTTTAAGATACGCTCCACCCAGAGAAGCCGTGGCGGACCTATTGATGTGTAATCAATAGGTCTCCCAAACGAATAAAAAATTCCTATAATATCTCACAATTCAAAGATAGAAAGCGCTTAATGAAAGTACCCAAGGTAGAACAGCTTCTTGAAAGAAAACTCAGAAAGTGGGTCAAATTTTGCAGGTTTCATATATTAATTTAATCAAGTAAACATCTTGATTAATTGAATAAATCACATAAAAATTCCATTACGAAATATCTTCATTCAGTTTTTTTCTCTAGACACCTTTCCAGATTATTGGGAACATAGCTTCCTGAAACCATACATGAATTAGGGATAAAAAATATTTGGAATTATAGAGCAGTTTACATTCAGTCAGAGGTAGCTAAGTTCTATGCTCACAAAGAAACTTTCCTGGGACTGTATGTAAGTCTTAATTCAATCCCCAACAAAACGGTCAGAAAGTAAATCCACTTGTACCAACCTTGCTCTTTACACAAACTACTTAACTGAAACTCTTGAGAGGAGGCTACAGGTTGACTCTGTCTATACTGACTTTTCCAAAGCCTTTGACAGAGTCAACCACGGCCTACTTATAACTAAATTCAAGCGCTTGGTATAGGCGGGATTTTTCTGCAAGTAATCAATAGCTTCTTAACTGGTAGAACTATGTCTGTAAAATACACCCATTCAGGTTCCATCAGGGGTACCACAGGGATCCCATATGGGCCCACTGCTTTTCAACTTGTTTGTATCGGACATAGAGTTTGTTTTCAAATATTCGGAATTTCTTATGTTTGCGGACGATCTCAAACTTTATCGAGCAATTATTTGCTGGGAATATGCTGAATT
>WOGR01000674.1:0-23606 GCA_015342045.1 Leptinotarsa lineolata | reverse complement strand
TCTGCATACAATGTAGTAGATGCATCAGTTAAGATCAAAGGCAACTCATTAACATATAAGACGAATAGTATTGGTCCTAAAATGGAGCCTTGGGGTACCCCAATATCATTCCTTAGAGGAAATGAAAGAGATGTTTTACCATAATGAGAAATTTTAACAATCTGTTTCCGTCCTTTCAAGTACGAGCTAAACCAGTCATGAATTTTACCTCTTATGCCAAATTTATATAACTTATCAAGCAGAGTTTCGTGTTGAACACAATCAAATGCTCGACTTAAATCACAAAAAATTCCAGTTGGATTCTTACCCTGTTCAATAGCTATCAGTACTTCCTCATAGAAGGAGATAATTGCTGTTATGGTAGAGTATTGGCTACGAAAACCATGATGATTATCCATAATAACTTTATTCCTCTCTAAAAACGATACGAGTTGATTCAAAACCACGTATTCAATTACTTTTGATATTACTGATGGATTAGTAATTGGTCTATAATTAGCTATGTCAGATGGATTACCCTTCTTTAAAATAGGAGACACTAATGAAGTTTTCAATTTTGTTGGAAACACTCCATCCTCAAGAGACTTATTAATCACGTGAGTTAAGGGTTTAATTATATATTCTGCAATTTTTTTTAATATAACAGCTGAAATTCCATCAAAACCACAAGAGAGCTCATTTTTAATTTTATATTTTATAACACCAAGAACATCTATCTAAGAACATCTATCTATAAAATCCTTTGAAAGTAATTAGTTCGAAGGTAATTAGGCGAAAAATCCTAATCATTTCTGAAAAAAATATGCACACGTTTTTTATTTATTATCAGCGGGAATTTCTGGTACATGGTTTAAGTAAAAGGAGTTGAAGGACAGTATAGCTATAACTACGAATCAAAAATATATAACAATCAAAATCTGTTAGATCCATCATATTGATGATGAGAATCATTTAAAATCGTACATTCTTATAGTACATACTTTCAGATGTCACGCCATACCAGTACATTCTTGTTTCCATATCGAGTGTTCGCGATTGGCGTTTAATCAATGGTTGATATTTTTCACATATAGCCAGTATGCATACTTGAAGACTGGCTATAAATCAAATCATTTGAATGAACAATTCGTTCAGGCTTTCTCTCTATTCTACCGTTACGCTCGTCTACATAGCATCAAAATCATCTACAAAATGTCGAAACGTCGTTCTTCTATTTCAAAACCCCTTGTATACAACAATTTCATGAAACACGAAATCATTTTTGGTGAATTGAAAAAAAAATTAATACTACCATCTGAGATATCGCAACTAATATCCTCCAGAGGTCGAAACAAGTGAATTTGATGGTGAATTGACACATACTTAACATCAGTTGATGAAAGCGCTCGCGCAGTTGGGTTTTGTCATCAGGTTACAGATATTTGAACACTCCCTTACAGAAAAATGCTAGTCCTTGCTGACTTGTTGCAGAATATCTTCTCTTTTTTGGGGTTGATAACAACAAATTTTGCTAAGAAAACTACTCTGGATGGAATGAAAGAATATGATAAAGGTTCACAAAGAATGAGGAAGGCGATAACGACAGCATCATCACTGGGTGAAAAGCAGCATTTGGAAGCCTGTTTTCGCAATATCAAAAGTCTCAGGAGTCAGTTCAAAGTGATAAAGGAGGGGCGAGGCAGGTATCACGACTTGAGGGTGCTAGAGAGCACTCTAGGATCAGATCTGGTGTTATTTCCAATCAATCTCGAACATAAGAACCTCTCAGCTGTTATGGATGACTACAAGGCTCCCTTCAAGCGGAGACTTCAGAATGCTCTGAAGAAGGAAGAATATGTCAGGGTTAATACCACTTCTGCAGAAAATTCGGGATAGTAAAGGAAGACTGGGTACTGAAGGTGTATAAGTACTTCACTACTACGAACTCCTCCCATATTCAGAGACACTGCCCTGAGCGATTGGTTCGATAAAAAACTACAACACCAATATTCAGAGAGCTCGAAGAGTTTTAAGAACGAGACAGCGGCTGGGCGATGAAGAAGATCTTGAACTTGTTTGTGAATATCAATAAGTTCACACCGCAACTGCGGTCTTCATTCATAGATCTTCCACTTCACCTGCTCTGCATGGGCTGTTACCTCAGCACTTCATCCTGTGAAAAAATATGTTGACCATATTTCATCATATCTCCATTATTCTGATGCATTAAAATTCGGAGGAATACATTTTCCGATGACTTTTGGACAAATTCCGAGATTTGAAAAACTGAAAGATGTTTTCATCAATATTTACATCCTTCAAAAGAATTGTGGAACGTTCATTACCCTACCTACATACCTCACGAAGGATAAAAAAGATGGACATGTGAAATTACTGCTGATTCAACACAATTGTGATGAATCTGAAACCTCAATTCGCTATCACTACGTATGGATGAAGAACTTATCAAGGCTCTCATCGAAGCAGTTGAGTAAAGAAAATCGTCGAAAGTAGTTTTGCGATCGCTGCCTACAGTACTTTCGATCACAAGGAAAACTGCAGAAACATACTGAGGATTGTCAGAAAATCAATTAAACAGCCATCAAGATGCCTGTGGAGAGTAGAAACATTCTCAAGTTCAAAAAAATTGAAATAAATGAAAAGCTCCTTTTGTCGTATACGCCGACTTGAAGTCCGTTTTGGAGCCCACTGATGATCCTAAAAAACCTCAACACATATTCTAGCAGCTCTGGGTTATTACTTGAATTGCTTATACAATGACACTCTATCATACTATAGGATATATCGTGGAGAGGATTGTATGCAGTAATTCTCTGATGAGATGGGTCAATCAGCTGAAGATATGGCTACAGTTTTTTGGTGTTCATACGACATCGATATGACTGCCAAGCAAGAAGTTGAGTTTCGACGAGCTACACACTTCTACATCTGCGAGTAGCCCTTCATTCACGGAAGCGTCCGTAACCATCTAATACCATGTGATAAGTATCGGGGCCCCGCGCTCGAAGGATGTAATATAAACTACAAAGATAGCTATATAGTTCCCGTAGTCCTTCACAATTTGAGTGGATATGATGCACATTTCATGATCACCGATATTGCATCTAGAATAGAGAATACGTTTGACCTGCTCCCACCATATATAAAAAGTACATCTCACGAAACATGTGAATGATACTTCAGTGCAGTTTCGATTCATCAATTTTTTCTGCTTTATGAATTCTTCTCTGGATATTTTAGCATCATACTTGACAGAGTTTCTTAATAAATTCCATCAGTTCGAAGATGCATTGTCTAATATTGTATAAAATGATTTGAAATCCCTGAAATAATCAATAAAAATTGAAAATAAAAAAAATAACTGAAAATAGCAAATATACTGAGCAAAAAAACCCTGAAAATAGCAAATATATTTGCTATTTCCAGCTATTCCTTTAATTTCCAATTTTATCAGTTACTTCAGGGATTTCAGATTATTTTATACAATATTAGACAATGCAAGTCCGAATTGATGAAATTTACCACGAAACTTTGTCATTCACCTTCAAACAGAGGTTCCTAATGTCAAGGGTCAGTTCTCAGAATTAGCTGAAGACTTGGTTGAATCACTTACTGAGGAGGGGGTCATGCTTTATGATCATATCAATTCCTTCGATGGATTTGATGAAGATTGCTCGCCCCTATTGATGCCTTCTACAACAAATTGAAAGATAGGCCCCGCCCGTGCAGACTATATCAACGAGCCCAAGATGTGTGGGAGAGATTCACTTGTCAGACTTTGGGTCGATATATGGATTTATATATGAAAACAGATATCCATTTCCTCGCTGAGGTATTCAAACTATTTCAAGCTAATTTCCTCAGGACTCATAATCTGGACCGTGCCTACTACTTCACGCTACCATACCTCACGTGAGATGCGATTCTCAAACACACTAAAGTTGAATTGGAACTACTCACCGATCCTGACATGTTTTTATTTGCTGAACGAGGGATCCGAGGTGAACTTAGCCAAGTTCGTTCGAAGAGGAAAGCTCATGCGAACAATAGATATTTGAATAATCCTGACACATACCTCATGTATTTCGACGTAAACAACCAGTGTGGGTGAGCGATGTTTCAGTATTTGTCATATGACGGGTTTGAGTGATGCGATATCGATATTGACGTTTCATCAATACCCGATAGGAACAATGTGGGATATATACTTGGGGTTGATCTGGAGTATCTTAAACGTCTACATGATTTGCATAAAGACTTACCATACTGCCCGGAACTTATGAATCCAAAAAAGACAAAGTCTCCAAAATCGATAAAAGAGCTCACCAAATTGATGGTTTCCCTTCATCACAGTACAAAATACGTGATTCATCATCGTTTTCTCAAACAAGCCATTGCTAATGATCTCATCATCACGAAAATTCATCGAGTACTTCAATTCAACCAATCACCATGGTTTAAGTACTAAGTTGATTTGAATACCGAGTTGCGGAAAAGAGCTACGAATGAGTTTGAGAAAAACTTCTTCAAGTTGATGAATAATGCAGTAATCGGGAAAAAGATGAAAGATATTAGAAAAAGAGTAAACATTAAACTATACACCAAATGGGCTGGTCGCTATGGAGCTGAGGCCTATATTTCTAAGCCAGAGTTAAAAATTGCATGATCTTCAATGAGGATTCGGTCGCAGTTGAACTGAGGAAACTGCAAATTCATCTAAATAAAACGATACAAGTAGGACAGACTCTCTTAAACTTGGCAAAGATAACCATATACGATTTTCATTATGGCTATATGCGCCATCGATTCGAAGAAAATTGTGTAATTCTTCTCACTGATACAGATAGCCTGATTCATGAAATATGCAATCAGAATCCTCATTAAATCATACGTCAAGATGGTCAAAAATTCTTCGATACTCCGGATTATCCTTCCAACAATCAGTTCAACGTTCCTTCGGTGAATGAAGGTGAATAAAGAGGTTCTCGAGATGATGGAAGATGAGAATAACGCAGTTCTAATAACTGATTCCGTAGGCCTCAGATCGAAATTGTATAAAACTAGGGTGTTGGTGACGGAGAATGATATCAATAAGAAGCGGCAGCAGTTGGTAAATGATGACTATGGTGGGGATGAAATCAATAAAATAATCCCATGCTTGGGGGTTACCAAGAAGGCAAAGGTGATGAAGAATAAAATTACATTCGATAATAATGTCAATTGCTTGGATAATTGGAAGAATATGAGTGTCACCCAAAATTTGATTAGATCCGATTAACATCAAGTACAGTCCATTGCCTAATATGAGATTGCTCTCGGCCCTGGAGATGATGAACGTTATATAATTCCAGATTCATACGATACGCTTTCTTGGGGTCACTATTCTATCCCTTCAACATCAAATGCTATGGATAATGATGATGAATTCATTCTGATGACGTGTGGATATGTATTTGGCTGCAGTTCAGCTAAGGAAAGATTTTTATATCAATAGTGGATGTTCACCTAACTACTTGATGTTATTAGTAGATTTGAGGTATAGAGATTCAATAAACTCCGGTAGCTGCAAAATATCTCGTTACTAGAAAAATTCAATTGTGAAAATATCAATGGTATAATTAGATATCAATAAATATTCTGTGGTATATTGTTTTTTTCCAATTCATGAATAATTCCTCTCAACGTTAGAAATTTCTGAGTCCATCCCTCTTTCCGATTCTACTAACCCTCACTCATAACTTACATGACGCCAATTAGTCTACAAATAACTTATATCCATTCGAATAAAAATTTCCAACATCTGTGAACGATTACTTCTACAAACTGACACGTAATGAGATGGAGATGCACCTATTCTCACACCATTTTCTGTGACACGTTATATTACAAATCATATGAGACTTTGGAAAAAATTGGGTTTGGAAAAATGTGTGTTTTTTGCTGCGATTGGAGTGTCCAAAATAACCGTTTCAGCGCTGGATTAGACGTGTAGGACTTCAAAATTGACCAGCACGAAATCCTGATATGAATCCTCTAGATTTATATTTATGGGGTCATCTGAAGGCTCTTGTTTCTAAAACTCCTGTTCTAGATGTGAATAATTGCAATGTCATAATCTTCAGATATATTTGAACGTGTCGAACAATCAATGACGAATCGATTGCAGTAGTGTATTTTATCGAAAGGTGAAAATTCTGTTCATTTTCAAGCTCGAAATTGTTTATTGATTTCGTTTGGTCTTCACCCGATCATCAACCACACATAACTTCACGCCGACCTAGCCAGTTCAGTGGTGATAGTGTGAAAGTAGAGAATAATCTCAAGAATTCTAGAATTTTTTGACTCCAGAAATCTAAGGTACCTTTTGATTTGATTATGACTTAAACTGCTGCTATTGAATTTCACGTTTAGTTGTTCATGACCTAATAATATTGAATTTTCAGGTTTTCAATGTTTCTCATTTGAATTTGCCATTCTTTTCATGCCATTTCAAATAAGGGGCTCGATATTATATTTTTCATAGTCTACAAATAGAATCATTTGGAATGAGTACCCACATCGTCCTGTTGCAACTAGTATAACGAAGATAGCCCTTTTGGCTTCGAAAAATAATTTGTTATGTTTCTTGACATTTGAACAAATCCAATGATGTCAAGATCATCTGAATCGGTCGACCGGTAATGAAAACCGGAAGTGACCTGTTTTTGACGGATTCGAAACCTTTCCTTCATAAGGTATCCAAATATATGATAGGTTTGAGTATACATCTCTACAACTTAACATATGCTTCTAATACGAATTTCGAAATCATTTCATCACACCTTATGCCTATAGGTGCCACATGACGTTTCTTCATCAATTTCAACATCTATGCCCCTATCATATGCTTTACATAATAATCTTCCTACGATGATGTGAGCTAGTGCCCTTTTGACATATCGCCATCTTTGAAGTTCTCTTTATGAATTTTACACTCATCCTCCTTATATTTTTGATGTGCTGCACGTTGTGACCCAAACATTACTAACGAAGATGCGGCTAAGTACTTGTTGGCATCGTCTTTGGTTTTTCTATGTTGATGAATTCTGCATTTTTTCTCCTTTCATTGTACGTGCTGTACGTGACGATACAATTATTATTAATGAAGATGTGGCTTGATGACCCTCTGGCATGTTGCATCATCTTCTATTTTTCTTGGTCGATACATTTTGCATTTGTTTTCTCCTCATTTGACTTGCTGTGCGTGATGATCCAACTATCATTGAAGAAGATGTGGCTCAGTGCCCTTTTGACATATTGCATCATTTTTTTTCTCTCTGTAACTCGTTCATTTTCACGAAACATTACACATTTCCTACCACACCACCACCTCCCACGCCGACGACGTCACTTCCAAAGTTTTATGTTTTATCATTATTATTATCATTCGACCCTCATTTTCGAAGTTCAATTTTACCTAATACGATCAATCAACCGATATTTGTTCCCTCCATTTTGATTAGCTGAACGACACCACTCTGTATCATAAGTTAGGCTGAGTGTTCCACAAAATTCCTTTCAGGGGTCCAAAAATTCGCAAAAGGAACCGTCATACGATAAAGCATGAAATTAAGTCAGCTTCTGATGATGCTCACTTGGTTAGCGAAACGCACGCAGAACAACATATGTTATTGTCAAATATTTTACTCTCCATTGCTCCCACCTCCGAACGTTGACTCCACAATACATAACTTCCCGACACTTTTGAATAACTATATATACGTTTCTCATTGGTATCACACGTTGAAACGCAACACTTCCGTAAACCGACATGTTTTTTCCGGAATGATGAATTTTGAAATACCCTGTACAGACATTGAGAGCATATTTTTTTTATTAATGTATTTTGATGCACCCTGTATGCTCCACTCAATGCCGACTACCATGTTTTTTTCTTCAGTCTGATGTTTCATTCATCATTATAAATATATCACTCAGATGGAAGTATTCATTGTTTTTCAATTCACCAAAAATGATTTCGCGTTTCATGAAATTGTTGTATACAAGGGGTTTTGAAATGAAAAAATGCGTTTCGATATTTTGTAGACAATTTTGATGTTATGTAGATGAGCGCAATGGTAAAGTACGTTGTTTCACGTGCGTTTCAACCATTTTACGTACATTTCGACCATTTTGCATGCGATTCGACCATTATGTGTGCGTTGCGTCATTATCATTCCGAAATGACGCACACATAACGCAAAACGGTCGAAATGCACGCAAAACGGTCAAAATGTATACAAGACAACAAATTTTGAGATGCCATTGTACACAATGTACACACATTGAGGGACCACACGTTGAAACATTACAGTCCCGTTGAACTGTCATGTTTTTTTTCGAATGATGTATTTTTTCCACATACGTCATGTTTTTTATCTCAAATGATGTATTTTGGGATACACTATACACATTGAAGAATGACACAGTAAAAATTCACAGCCTCGGTAAAATGTCATATTTTTTTTAAATGATATATTTTGACGCACCCTGTATACTTCACTTGATGTCCACCCTATGTTCATTCTTCTCGAATGATGTATTTAGAGACACCTCGTATACTTCGAGGGATCGCACTGTAAAACGTCACAGCCTCGTTGAACTGTCCTGTTTTTGTTTCTCAAATGATATATGATGACGCACCTGTATACTCGACTCAATGTCCGTTATATTGTCGCTATGTTTTTTCTCTCTGCTGATGTATTTTATGACACCTTGTATACGAGTGGTCTCGGTAGTGTAGAGGTTAGCACATCCATCTTCCAAGCGGAAGACCGGGGTTCGATTTCCTGCCAGACCATCGTGCTAGGTAGTCGCACGTTAAAAGGTTAAGCCTTGTTTACCCATTGCTCGCACAAGTTTCAACTTCTGAGGGCTGACGTTCGTCAGCTGGTTAACGGAACGAACAACAACAAAAACAAACGACTTGTACACAATGTTCAAGTTATCAATATTTTTTCGAGTTTGATTGTTCATGCTGTATATCATAGTGTTTTTGACTGACTTCATGATTCTTTTTTGTTTCTTGGAAATACAAATACAATCCATTTTCGAATACAAATTTTGTAATATGACTTGCTACAAATGTAAACTTTCATGAACGTAGTTGAATAAAGTATGTCTATGTCTATTTCATTGAGGGATCGCACGGTAAAACGTTACAGACTCGTTGAACTATCATGTTTTTGTTTCCTAAATGATATATTTTGAGGCACCTTGTATACTCCACTCAATGTCCGTTACATTGCCGCCATATCTTATTTCTTCAATGGTGTATCTTGAGACACCTTGTAGACATTGAGGGATTGTACGATGAAATGTTACAGCCTCGTTACCATTTACGTACGTAACATCTTTTCTCTCCCAAATTCATATTGAATGTTACTGAATGTGATACTGTACAATTATTCGAACACGAAAACGGCAACGACAATGACGACAAAACGACAACGAATAAACACACGCAAAATGTTACAAACGCAAGTAAAACGGTCGAAACACACGCAAAACGGTCGAATTGGAATGCACGTTGGAACATCAGACCCTCCTAGTCATCGTCATCCCATTTCCATACAATTTTCATCCTAACCTTTCATTCTCAATTTCAAAACCGGCAACGACTCATCGTCTCCATAAGCAACGATTCATTCCACAATCGACAATACCGAACCTGTCATGCTTCCGCTGACGACGTATCATCTCGATACCATCTCCATCCTTCTCTGCATCGATTATGTCGCACGTGTCCCTCACTCTTACACATACACTTCTTAAGAAACATTATTTCTTTTCCAAATCTAAGGATATTACCCTATCTTCTACATGAATATGACATTATTCTCCTAAATTCTACGGAAATCAAGAAATGCGGTTGAGTATAGAAAACAAGTCAATTTTTGCTTCAACTAAACAACCGCAGACCGCATTGGTATCAACAATTCGCAATTACTTCCAAGATCTCACGTTGATGCAGAGGCTAAAGACAACGTTTACTACAGCGACGACCTGGGTCCGATTCTCATACCGGTAAATATTTTCAATTCAATCACTTTAAGCTGCCGATGGCTACGTGACTGGTACGTGACGAGGTGGCTCAGGGATGAAGGCTCGAGGGGTTAGGCGGAGTCCCAAGGGGGCCTGCTCTTTGAATCCCTCCAATACTCTTTTTATTCTTCTCTGCCTCGATTACGTCACACGTTTCTATCTCTGAAACACTTACCAACGGCGCGCGACCTTGAAGTGTTTTTAGACCAAGCTTGTTCATCTACTTATTTCGACGGTTCCCTTTCACTCTACGCTACTTTCTACCGTTGTCCTCATACCTGATATTCTATCCAACATCTACTAGATTCCCCCATCCTCAAAGTTATTCTTTCAATACATATTGCCCTTTGGTATCCACCAATGCCAATTATATTATGAACTTCATTTTCATAATTTTGAATGTATTGATGTAATCGTCTCATATTATTCCATATTAATTGTTGAAATGTGGATATTTATCGAAGTTATAATTGGCCTTCGAAAATGACAAAAATTAAATCATCATATACAGATGGAGAACAGCCTATCTCCAAAATAGATACTGATGATTAATTCTCCTTTATTCAATGTTGTCAGTTCTTCATCGCTCTACTCTCCTGTTTCTCATTTTTGTGTTCAATAGTAGTCCAGGTACAAAGTTGAAAAAAAAACCCGAATAAATCTATTGGATGCTGTTCTTGGAGAACACGAAAAATCAATCACTTGGAGAAAGGCACAAGGCTGATTACGTGCTCGGAAATAGAGCTTGGAATGAGTGGAGGCTTAAGTTTGGTTGCAGCTTACTCAAAACAACAAGAATGAAAACTCAAAGAAACCGCTGAATGATGTGGAAATTGAATGCAATATAAATCAATGATGAGAAGCGCGGCGGTCTAGAAGACCCCAGAAGCTACCGCCAGGCTACAGCAGAAAATTTAAATTGCTCATTATCTTACTTCAGGCAGACAGTCCTCTCAGCTAATTAGAGTGTACCAGTTACATGATCCCAATGGGCACTAGCGGCTGGAAATTTTAAGTGGAATTAAAATGGAAAAAACCTATATGAGAATTGAACACAGGTCATGGAAGTGGTAGGCTTTGTCCTTTGCCTCAACGCCAACGTGGGATTTTGGAAGTAAATGTGAATTGATGATAGTTATGGGGCCAGCGGTTGTTTTGTCGAATGATTGTTATCGGCGATTCCTCAGAGTAGGTACATGATTGCAGTGTGATTCAGTGAGCATGAAATCTACGATTCCGTGGGGTAGATATAACAGTATGATGTTAAAATGTTGTAAGGGGATGTTTGAAACATTAAATGAACACTAGGACCTCAAACGACTGTTGAATCGTTATTGTGCGCGGAAGGGACTTTGAGTAGGTATATTGGGATTTGGAGTAGGTATTTATATAGAAAGTTGGCATGTAAGAAGAACACTGAGCCGTATTTTCGTTAACAATAGTGGAATCGTCACGTGCAGTACGTCAAGATTCATTTTAGTAATTTTTGTACCTCTAAGCGGAAACTTGTGGAACATTCACCTCAAGGTATGTGTGACCTGTGTGAGAGTGATACGATGCAATATGTTTGTGTGTATGAGGGAAAAGGTGATGACGTCACTGTGAAGTAGAGAAAAATCAAATATGGTAACATACCAATAAGGCGCTAAGCGCTAAAGGACGCTAATAATAGTTGCATCGTCACGTGTAACACATCAAATGGAAGGAAAAGGAATACAAAATTCATCGATGATGAAAAAACGAAGATGACGCAACATGTCAGAAGGAAACTGAGATGCATTTTTGTTGAAAATCTATTGACAAAGGAAGAAACAGTCGTATATTTCAATAACAATAGTTGGATCGCTTCGTGTAGCACATCGAAAAAAGAGGAAAGAATATAGAAATAACAAAGCTGGCGCAACATGTCAGCAGGGCACTCAGTTGAATATTCGTTATTGATAGTCACATCGATACGTGTAGCGCATCAAATGAAAAAAATGTTGAATTTATTGAACAAAAAAACGGAATGCAACATATCAGAAGGGTACTATGTTGCATTTTCGTTGATAATAGTTAGATTTTCGGGTGCAACACATCAAATGAAAGAAAAAGGAATGCAGAATTTATCTAAGAAAAAAAAGCAGAGATGATATCAGTAGGGCACTGAGTCGTATGAATTAATAATAACAAATGCATCGCTACGTGAATAGAGAAGATGCCAGTGTATTCCTCAAATGAATACACGAATTGGTACTGAATTTGGTTATTGAATCGGTCTTCGAATAGTTCCTCGAGTTATTTCAGATGACGCGGAGATGGATTGTGACGTGAAGCACATTGAATGAAGTGAAAGGAAAGGGGATACTGAATTAATTGAAGAAATAACAAACATTGCGGGGGTTCTCAAAAGGGAAGTAATTCGTATTTCCATTACCAATAGATGATTCGTGATGTGAAGTTCGTGAAACAAAAAGAGTAATGTTCATAAATTTATTTTCGTAATTATCAGATGATTCTTGATATGGAGTTCGTAAAACGGAAGGAATAGAGATGATGAATTTATGAAGAGAACCCGAAGGGAGAAGTCAAAAGGGCACTAGACAGATCGTGATGTGCAGCACATGAAGGGGGCATTGATGTTAAAATAATTATTAAAAAATCATAGTGACATATCGACAGTGCATTCAGCGTGCATATGAAAAATTTCTAAATTTGTCTGGGAAGCATATGTGAAGTTGTGAAGATGTTGAGAATAAAATATGAAAATTTTATCGTTCATTTTCAACATATCTTCATGTTTCATGTGAAAATAAATACATCCGGTAATGGAAAAATCATCGTGTTCTGAAAAAAATTATATATTTGGATTTTTTATCCCAAGGTTTCGAATCCATCAAAATCAGGTCACTTACGGTCGTTCAATTTTGATGATTTTGACATCAACAGACTCGTTTCAGAGTCAAGAAACATAATTGATCATTTTCTGATGCAGAAAGGGCCTCATTACATATTTTCATCATACAAGCTACAACAGGACGACATGGATACTTGATTCAGATGATTCCATTCGTAGGTAATAGCAGATCATAAAAATTCAATATGTAACGCCTAATAGTGATAACATCGAAAGAATCGCGAATTCAAAGGGAATCATTGAAAAAATTCGAAATTCAAAGTTGTTGGATTAACAACTATGAGTGAATCAAAGAATGTGAACTTTCACGGCCGGAGATAACTGTATCAAAGCTATTCAACGAGTTTTTTGGTCGTGTCTGCAGGTATTCATACCTGACGCTTCGTCTACTGCTGCGGTAGACATTTCCAAAGGCGAAACAAGAACCCGAGTTGAAGCTCAGGTTCTCGTTACCCGAGTTGAATCTTGGGTTCTTATTACTATCGTATTCACTTCATCAACTACTATTTCAGTACTGGTCGCTCTATTTATATTGTTCTTCATTGTATTACCTGTTCGTGTTTGTGTACCTCTCAGGATAGGTAGTTAGCTTTCATTGACATTCATCGTCTCTTTTCTATTGAAATTATCCTTGTTTTTGGGTCTCTATTGCCTCTCTATATATATTCTTGAGTGGTAGTTTTGGGTATTGTCGAGTATCACTGTGTCTTCGAATGAGATAATTGGGGTACCTTCTCCGTTGAGAGAATGTTCGGCTATAGCAAATTTGTCGGCGACTAGTACTGAAATAGTGGTCGATGGAGTGGATTCGATAGGAACAAGAACATTCTTCCAAATGGATGACTCATATTCAAATCTTGGAATCGTGCCTAAATCATCGGTCCTCATCTAGACCTCGTACCAAATAGAGGACATACATCGACGACTTGAACCGACTTGGCGCCCTTCTGTTCCACCATGTTTGTATTTTTGTTAGTGCATCACCTATTATCTGTCATCCGTACTTCCACTCACCATCAACTACACATGATTTCACTCCAGCCCAGCCAGTTTAGTGATGAGAGTATGATAGTAGAGATTTTTTAGTGAATTTCAGAATCTCTCGCCTTCAAACTTCAAGGCTCTTTTTGGTTTGATCATGATTTCAAATGCTGCTATTGAATTATACTCATAGTTGTTTATAAGCCAACAACTTTCAATTTCGAAATTTTTCAATGATTTTCTTTGAGTTTGCAATTCCACTTATGCTATTCCACATTAGGTGCTCGATATTATATTTTTTCAAATCTACAAATGGAATCATTGGAAATAAGTATTTACGTCGTCCTGTTGCAGCTTGTATAAAGAAAATTTTCCATGAGGCCCTTTTGGCTATATATTTCTTTCTCAACATCTCTACAACTTTTCTCTTCATACAAATTCAAAACTCCTTCATATCCGTACCTAATGCCTTTTCTCTATAAATTCATCACATCTACTCTTGTCGTTTCACGAACTACATATTACGAATCATCTATCAGTAACGGGAATATGACTTACTGCTCTTTTGACAACCCTTGCAATGTTTGTTTTTCTCTACCAATAAATTCAGTATCTCCTCCCCTTTCACTTTATTTGATATGTTTCACGTCACAATCCGTCTCCGCATCATCTGAACCAACTCGAGGATCAATTCGAAGACCTATTTGGAGACCGATTCAATGAGCAAATCGAACACCCAATTTGAGACCAAATCCAGAACCAATTCGTGTAGGTATCTATTCGACTGCCAGACTGGCATCTCTTTCCCATTTCCGTAGCGAACCAACTGTTATTATCGAAATATACGGCTTAGTGCCCTTCTGACATCATCTTTGTCGATAAATTCTGCATCCCCCCTTTCTTTGTTGTGATACACGTGACGATGCGACTATTATTGGCGAAGATTCGACTTAGTGCCCTTTTGACAAGTTGTGTCATCTTTGTCTCTTCTTTGTCAATGAGTTTTGCATTCTTATCTCTTTCATTTGATGTGCTACACGTGAAGAATTGACTATTATTAGCGAAGATACGGCTTAGTGTCTTTATGACACCCCAACACTCGATTGCCTACTCCCAATTCCAATATACTCAAGATCCTTCCCGCACCATATGATGATTCACCAGTCATTCAAGGTACTAGTGTTCTCTCAATTCTCCATGTTTTTGAATCGACTAACATCCACTTACAACCTTTCAATACCATACTGTCATAACTACCCCACGCAATCACCGACTTCATGCTCTTTGAAACACACTGCTATCATATACCCACTTCATGGAATCGCCGATGACAACCATCCGACAAAACAATCGCCGCTTCCATCACTATCATCAATTCACATCTACTTCTAAGATCTCGCGTTGGTGTGTTAAGGCTAAGAACAAAGCCTATCACGACGACCTGTGTTTTCATACCAATCTTTTTTTATTACAATTCGTCATGAAATTTGCAGCCGCCAGTGGCCACTGAGACCACGTAACTGGTGCGCTGTGATTAGGTGGGTGACCTTCGTATGTTTCAACTATCGGTCTGAAGTAGGACAATGAGCAATTCGAATTTCCGGCTGTGACCTGCGCGCAATAGCTTCTGGTTGGTCGACTGAGTGATGGCAAAAAGTGAAGGGGTGGTGGTCTTCTATACTTGTCCTACTTTTTATCGTGAAATACTGAATCAATTTAGGCTATATCGATTCGACAATTGAAAGCGGAATCAGAAAAGGAGCATCGAATGTATTCAGAGCTGCAAGACTGATCAAGAAAATAAAAGGAAAACGTTGAGTTGAAATACTTGGAATAATACCATTTGGGAGTTAACCTGGAAAAATTTCACCACTAAATCACTTCGATATACAGATAGTGTAGTTTGCTTTAGTCTATGAGTTACTGCATCGTTCTCTCTTGTGATGAATCTTCGTTCATTTTTCTATACCAAATTTTACACTGTTTGGTTTCACTAACCAAAGATTGTCAATATAAAGTGACTAGGCGAAGAAGAGGAGAGAGTTGGAAAACACTCATTCTGATTAGTTGTACTCAGCCTAGATTTGATACTTTTACAGAAAAGGTCCACTAGTTGAAACATAATAGATGAACGGGGTTATATATCTTTTGGTATTGTAAATTCTTCATTTTTTTATGATGAAACTAAAATTAGATGTTATTGATTATGGTAAAAGACCTTTCTTCTTCACTCCCACAACGAAGTCGTAATGGTCACATAAACATTGATCTCAATTTATGATAATTTTTGTGAAGACATATTTGCTGTCTTTGAAAGTCTATATGGAAAATCAGAACCTTCCTATATTCATTTCGACTCAAGGTTCTAACTCCCCCCAACTCATGAAATAAAGAGTAATACCACAACTTGTATCGAATTAGAAAATCACAGCAAGGAACCTAGGAAAATACTTTATCTACCCACTCAATGTAAAACACGAAATATTTGTGCTGTAGAAGGTTTGACCGTGATGGTAAATATGAATACTGTTCAACTGCTTGACTTCTTTATCAACATCAATGATCATATTTCTTACGTCATCTTTTTACTATGATTTTTTGTTATAGTTGCCATCAACAAAAAAAATGTACCATTTGTATTCATCAGCGAAAGGGGATTCATTGTGCCCATTAGGATTCCATCCTCAAGTTAGGTGGCCAACAAGGTGTAAAAGATGTTTCAGGTAGAAGTATTGTGGAAGGTATAACAAAGACTGTGTTACAAATTTTTTTTGGTTTTAGGGATTACAAAGAACATGCAGGAAAAAAAAATGAGAGAGGATCAAATTTACATAAGGGTGCATCGACAGTTTCCACACCGAGTTTATCTTCAAATTCTGAGTGAGTGTCATAATGATTAAAACATACTTTCTGAAACTTTTGAAACTGGATGGAAATTACTGAATTGCCATCTGTACTGAATGTTGAGTAATGATGCTATAGTGTTTCCTCATCAATGATGAACATTTTGAATTACAAAACTCTGTACCGTGGTCAGATTATAAGTTCTTTGGTATATGCTCTGCATCTTTCAACACACTCGCCATAGCTGCAGTAACTCAATTAGTACTTCCATTCTCCAGAAGTCTTGACCATAATTACTTGAAATACTATGAGGATGTACTCCTAACCATGATTTTCTCCAGCATATAGTTGCATCCCCATCAAATCCATCCGCCATGAGTCCAAAAATCATTGACTTCCGAGCAGGAAAATTTCAACCCGCTGGCTATGCATTTTTTTCGCCATTTTGCATTACTCATATTTCTCTTTCATGAGTTCTTCTCAGTGATCAAGTTCCTCACTGTTCAGGTAAAGGTTTAACGACTAACTGTTTAACTTCAACAATTCGCTCAGTAAAAGTATCAATCAACTCAGTATGACACTAATTTGCTTTTCCACTTCACTCAATTGATCAGATAATATGAAGTGATGAGTGCATTTTTATCAATGATGATTCGCAATTCGGTATGTTTTGAACCAATGTATCCTCTGACGTGACGTAGCCCTGGTAGAATGAGTTCTTGGACAGACTTCTGAGTTTCTCTAATGTGCTCGTCAACATATCCTCTACAGAGTCTTTACTGTCTACAGGTTCAGCAACACTCTGCAACCGCTTATTCTTAATGTCGTAATCACCATGTGGTATGACAATGAATCCAACACTCGATATTCCAACAAGTGGTTTACTAACACCACCTATTCTACGCCCAAATTCATCAATTGTGATATGGATTGTTAGATCGTCTGTTAGTAACTGAGCCATTTCCACACATCGTTTTCATAATATTGCGGTTCGAACAGGATATAATAATGTCAGGACAGACAATTCCGCTTTCTGCTCCGATAAGTTTGTTACGGGTTAAAATGATCACCAATATGTCATGGCACAATCATTGTACATACCTCAGCAACTTATAATGCTTTATAAAGCGGAGATCATATTGTTCTCATGTGTGGAGCTCCTTTCTTAAGCATATCCTGAAGCTGCTGTCTTTCATCCAGAATAAAGCCATCCGCCTGATTGGACACGCGAACATCACTTACAACCTTGATAATCTGGAATATCGAAAAAAGGTTGGAGATTTGTTTCTCTTCCATATATACTTCCACGGGAAGTGTTCAAGTTACTTGGCACATTCGATTCCACCAAGATCGGTACATATCAGAAATACGTGAGGGACTGTGACTGCTCATCGTTTTGGAGTTCAACCCAGGACACCTCGAACTTCACTGTTCAAAAACTTTTTCATTTGGAGAACTGCGTTCATGTGAAATAAAGTTTCTGAGAATGTTTTCTCAAATAGATTTGATCTCCAGCGATTCATATCCAATGTAACTGGCTACTTTCGCACAGGCACCGCTCTTGAAGCGTCTTGAGAATTTTTTCGGAGCTTGTGTTTTATCCTTGAGAAAAAATCCTTCATGTTATTCCTTAATAAATGCAAATATTTCAATATCGTTCTGATATGTCCAGCCATTCCAAAGTAATCAAATGCTAGTAACTGAATGTTCAAGTCTATTCGAATAAACATAATCCATATGCTCATTCTTTTTATTTTTGAGTGGGTATTTTGATTATGCCAGCACCTTTTCTACTAAGGTTTTTGCAGTGGGTTTCCATTGGATAATAGTGGTAGGATTATTTCTCGATATTCTTTCAATTATTCGATAGTAGACCTTGTTTTCTATCATAAGTGATCATATCGGAAGAGGGAATATTTCCTGATGGTACTAAGATGATTATCAATCAGCGAGGTTCTTGCTGTCTTTTAACAAATCTCTGTTTCACTATCACTTTGTAGTACCCATCTTGTTGAAAATGATTTTTGATGATGCTTAGTTTATTTTATAGACCTTCCTTTGTATTACAGAGCCCGAAAGCATGGTATACTAGAGTCTTGATGATTCCTATTTTAGTCGATTTATGACGTTTGCTCAAGCGTTTTAATGCTTGAGGGAGTTATTGTACAGCAAAACACGTGTCGCGGTTTTTGTGAAACCCTTCATAGTGAATATCATAAAATAAACTATATTATTGTATTACAGAGTTTGAAGGATACATTAAAAATAATTCATCAAACGTTTTTCCCCTGCGTTCGGCGTCTCACTTGGAATATTCAAAAATCCTCTTTCAATGCACATCTGGAACATTAAACAAACGTACATACAGAGTTCCAATAGTTTTGGAGTAATCTGAAAAGTGGCAATTGTTTTACCATTTTTTTTGAACACAATTCCCTCATTGATGAATTCTACATCAGCTACACCTATTTGTGAATTTTCCATTTTAGTGTTCATATGTACTTCAAATATTATAGTATGAGGGATTTCCTGATAGTAACTTTTGTACGTGCTCTTGAAGCTCATCACCATTATCAAATGCATCAGATCATTCCAAGTCTCAGGTTGTTGATGAAAAGGCTTGAAGATTCCTTGGATATGCATTTTCGAGTTTCAGTTCCAACTCATTCTCAATTATAGTTTTGGCGGTGAATGGAGTGTCACTCCTTATTTTCTGCATCACTTGTTTCATTTGAGAATCTCCTCCACTATCGACAGATATAACTTACAAAGGCGTTATTATCGGCCGTCATTGAAAGGTAAGGCCTCGTTAGTCCTTAGCTTGCACAAGTTTCTCATCTTCTGAGAGTTTTCGTTCGTATGGGGGCGACAGCTGATCAACAGAAAAACGCATTTAAAAAAAAGATTGGATCATAGATCCTTTCTAGTGCTGATTGACCAACTAGGCGACTACTCTTGAAATCACTGAATTTCGCACTCACAGGGTATCCGATAATTGCAATTCTTAGAATCGCAGTCCGCGTTTGGAGGCCTGGTTTTCGTAAAGCTGTTACGGATAGTGTTTTCCGATGCTTTACGATTTTATGCTTTACGAACGGTGTCGAATGAGTTAGGTATTGTAACCGCAAAAATTGTGTACCACGCTGTGGTTGAACCGCATTCAAGGTATGGCATATCATTCTGGGACACCTGCAACCAACACCACTTCAATACAGTCTTCATTCTACAAAAGCGCGCCATCAGATATCTGTGCAAAGTTGGGCCTAGAGTGTCTTGTAAACCCTTCTTCAAGGAGCAAAAATTACTAACACTTTCTTCCTTATTCATACTCGAAACTGTGTGTCTAGTACATAATAATAAATCATCTTACGATGTTGGTTTCACTTGCCAAAACGACAAATTAAGACTGCCTATTCCATCATTAAATTTGATTAAAAACTCATTGATTTATAATGAAGCTAAAATATATAACCATCTACCGACTATGATTTGATCTGAAGCAGGTTCTAATGTTGTACTTGGACCCAATTCTTCTTATCCTTTCCGAAAATCCTCTGATATAGGGAAGTGCAAGCACTGATTGTGACGATTTTTCTTTCTTGCGAGGTTCTTGCTGTTTTTCAGCAAATCTCTGTTCCACCATCACTTTTGAGTACCCATCTTGTTGAAGATGATTTTTGATGATGCTTAGTTTATTTTATAGACCTTCCTTTGTATTACAGAGCCTGAAAGCATGGTATACTAGAGTCTTGATGATTTCTATTTTAGTCGATTTATGACGTTTCCTCAAGCGTTTTAATGCTTGAGGAAGCTATTGTACAGCAAAACACGTGTCGCGGTTTTTGTAAAACTTTTCATAGTGAAAATCATAAAATAAACTGTATTATTGTATTACAGAGTTTGAAGGATACATTAAAAATAATTCATCAAACGTTTTTCCCCTGCGTTCGGCGTCTCACTTGGAATATTCAAAAATCCTCTTTCAATGCACATCTGGAAAATTAAACAAACGTATAAACAGAATTTCAGCCTTCAAAATCAGACCGGTATGAAGAAACAATTACGAAAAGGTAACTTCATTCCATGAACGCGCCTTCTTTCACCGCGGCTAGCTCTCTAGATGGAATATTTGAAATTTGGTTTCATTGCACACCTACAATATAAAGCGAACCTACATACAAAATTTCAGCCTCCAAAAATATAGCGGTACAGATTTTCATATGTAAACGCGCCCCTTATACCCCTACGGGGGGGCCCCAGTTGGAATATTTGAAAATATTTTTTTAGTGCGAATGTTAGACCTAGGAAGCATCTTTATACCAAATTTTAGGTTCTCAGGACTCACCAGTACGAAGAAACAGATGAATGAGTGAGTGTTAAGTGAGTGACTTTCGCATTTATGAGTACCTATAGATTTCGTCAGTAATATATTCAGCGGTGAATTTTTTTGAGTATCTCATGGGTGTTACTGAAGATTACAATGAGGGGATATTGAATGTGAAGCAGGAGCTCATTCTGATTATAGCACGCCAATTCAGAAATTAATTCTCTGGTGAAGTTGATGCAGATTTGAAAATCAATAAAGTAGAATGGAGAATTAGACACATTGTGTCGGAAGATCTCCAGAAACCATAACTATTGAGCCTCATCAAAGAAAGCGGTGATTATGCTGAAGGGAAGGTAGCTTATTGTCTGTGGGACCAATATGAGGGTTGGAATCTGGATTCCGACAGGAAGTTACTCATCAGCCTACTATGCATATGAAGACATCCAACGCAGCTTCAAAAATGAAGCTATGAGTAAACGGATGATGAGTATTGGTAACTTCCGCAACAATCCACTATTTATCATCGACTGCTCCCACGAACCTGACACTATAAAGTCATCTACTGTCGATATCAAAATAGAATTCGAAACACGCAAGGTGAAGTTTCCAGCAAACACTATAGTATATGCACTCATCTGCCGTTTCATCTTATAATGCCCTCAACGTCTCTGTTCAGAATGATTGTGATAAGACTAAAATGTAATTCACCATAAAAATATTCGATATTGATGAATAATGAAACATTCAATTATTTTTTCTGTATTTTATTCATCAGACGATAGACAAAGATATATACTAGATACACACAAATTTGGATTGAAACATAATTTGATTCACAACATATTTCAAATAATTTCAATACGATCATTCAATGATTTTTGCAGTTATGAGTTGGGACTCCATGGTTTCAATTTATATTGCTTTATGATATTCTGCGATAGGTGGGTGCATATGATTCAAGTCTGCTTCAATTATCAGCTCACAGATTTCGGCCAAATTTCTACTCCCATACGAATCTTTATGACAAAATGCCACACCAACTTCATACTCATCACTAAGCTCCAGAAGTTTTCGCATCTCCTCAGCATCATGACATCAGTCTTATGGCACAATCCAAATCCGCTGCTTCCAGCCACTCTTGTGCTGAATATTGCATCCGCATATTTGTAGGACGAAGAGCTCTGAAAAGACACGAATTGCAATCATTAGTTTCAAAATGATATATTCAAAAAAATACTCACTTGAAATTTGACTATGTTTATGGAGCGAACGAGTTGAAAAGTATTTAATATCTTGGGTCGAGTTGAAAAACAGCTGTAGCTGACACTTCGCCCATTCGTCATAAGATATTCTCCAGATGATGTGAATACAAATAATATATTCTTTATAGCTTGTAATGGATAAAGTCGATTATAATTATCACCGTAGTGTGCGCTGGTCAGGCCCTATCCCCCGAAGTCCCGATAGAATCGGGAGGACGCGCCAACATTATCAACCAACGACGACTCCCCATACCGTGTGATAAGTGATCATTGGGCCCAAGAATCATGTGCCCTGAGCAAGTTAGCCAAGAATGCATCTTGCCGGCTAAGATTTCAGCTTCAGTGCGGCAAGCCGCAATGATTTTAAGATTCGAGAGTAGTGAGGGTATCATTCCACCGAAGACTCCAATAATCGGAACAACCATCTTGACAGAGTGATCTGGATATAGTCTGCGGAGTTCCAAGAGGAAATCTCGATATTTATTCTGTTTCTTTTCCTCTTTCAGGACGATATTCGTCTCGCCAGGAGCTGAAAACTTCACGACAAATATTGTTTTGTTTTGGTGGTCGAGAAGGACTACATCAGGCTCATTAGCTTGTATGAGCCTGAAGGTGAGGAACGAATAGTTCCAATGGATTCAGCACTTCTCATTCCCCATAACGGATTCGATATCCTCCGAACCGTAGAGCAACACCGGTATTTCGTCAATACCGTGAGAGTTCCGTAGATGGTAATAAAGCACTCTCAGGGCCGCGTTATGTCGATAGATATAGGACGAGACCGCATATGCTAGACATGCTGACAGCAAGTGCATTAGGGTCTCGGAAGCCTCGCGGCAGACCTGCACCTTGTGTCAGGAACCTCTATACCCATCACGCGACTACGGTAGATCAAGGAGTTGAAAACACCATCCTGGCATGCCATGATGAACCCTTCGGTTTTCGACTTCAGCTCACTCGACCTGAGGAAAGCGAAAGTCAGGCGCTTTGATAAGCCGAAGTCTTCAATGTTATTGAAAAAGACCCAATGCATTGGCTCATCTTTGTGTTGTCGTAGAGGTGAGGTGATCTCTGCAACTTCCATTTGAGCCTTTTGCTGAACGGGTTCCAACTCGTTGACAGAGTTGTGATCGCCTCGTTCAGTGTCGAAAACTAAACCGAGTTCATCAGCTGCTCGGGCAGCTGCCCTAAAAATAAATGCTCCAATTCCTGC
>WOGR01000673.1:0-23609 GCA_015342045.1 Leptinotarsa lineolata | reverse complement strand
AAGAGGTCAGATGTCAATCTTGCTGAAGTGCCCGGCAGCCGGATTGAGGACCGCTCCAGGAGGAGCGGGGGTGGAAGGAGTGGTGCATTAGGTTTTCCTTGCGAAATTTATTTCGTGGAGCGAAGCTTTTACACCAGGGCACTCAACCCGGGAGGAGGCATGGGGGCACTAGTGGGTCGCGACCCATAGTTTGCGAATCACTGGTTTGTAGTATAAACGGAATGGAAAAAAGTAATTTTCGTATAATTCAATATTCTTATGACAGTAGTTGTTTCAAAAGTATTTTCATTTTCATGTGATTTGATATTCGTGTGAAAGTAGTTATCGCTCACACAATATACCCCTGCCGATTTCAGTTCATTGTCAGATGATGAAAGGTATGGATTTTCAATTCTGTTCATAACGGCTTCATTTCAATAAAAGTTCAGTTTGTTTTATCTTTCAGATCGTTTGAATTTTTTGGTCTATATTATTTTAGAATGATATCACACTGATTTATAATAAAATATAACTCAAAAGCCATTCAGAATTTGAAGAAAAATATGTATACTTTTTTTAATGATTTTCTTCTTCTTGTAGATTTCATGGCTGTCTCGAAAGTATTCTGATCTTTTCTCGAAAACTAACTGAACATTCATTTCTTCAAAATTGTTATATTACAATATACTCGATAAATATGATAAAAATGACATTCCATAATGCAAATATTTATAGCTCCGCTGCTATATAAAAAGTGAAACAAATATTGGTGAACATATCGAAATGAGTTTAGTTTCAGATAAATTGTTCACTGTATATGATATTCTTCAGAATCGAATCCAATCTCAGTGATAACTTACGTTGCAGAAATACATAACGTTTCCACTCAAAGAAAGATATGTATATTACGTGAGCTTTATACAAATTCCATCACCCGTATCATCAAAAGTGAGAAAACTATTCCCAAGACAAGGAGTATCCAGGACAATGCGTTATATCATCCCGGTTGTACAGATTGCGTTAGGGCAATAATAACATGAGCGTCAGATAGCAGGATAGGAATGATATATCCATAGAAACCCTCTCTGCAATATGCGCCACCCGCTGCAAAAATGGCGAGATTCAAATAATTTCGGCACTTCACTCGCACCCTAACAGCTTTTTTGCACTTGTGTCCGCGATCAGTGGCATGACACAATCTGCAATTCTTACCAACAAATTTTCCATGGCGCATGATTCCAGTATCGTTGAACATTTTCTCTCCATATAATGATGTTACTTCGTATAGGGAGGCATATATGGGGTGCTAACGGAAATGGCCACATGACTTTCCGTTTTGAATTTGAAGTAGACTATGATATGATTGTTTTTCCACATTACATTAGTCACGTTCTATCTTTAAATTTACATAAAACAAAGTGTGCGTGTGAGATACCTTCGAAATTTTTTATTCGTTTGAGAGACTTGATGCCATTATCTGTGGAATATAACATCGTTCAAATGTCCGACATGGCTTCTTTGGGTGGAGCGCATCTGAAACGTCGACATAAATCAGGCTGAATTTGATCGATGGAATGGGTTATGTTTACTTTCAGAACGGCTGTGGTTTGTGGCTTAATACCATACACCTGCGAGTAAGGAAAACTCCACAAAAAAGTCTATAACGAGGTCAAATCACCCAATCTCGGTGGTTAGTTCACATCACTTGTACGTGAGATGACTATGCTCTCAAATCGCTCGTGCAGAATATCCAATGTGGCATGAGCTGTGTGGCAGGTAGCGCCATCCTATTGAAAGCACATGTCGTTGGTGTCTAGATCATCCAATTTAGATCAAAATAAGTTGGTAATCTTCGATGTATAGTGCTCTCCCTTGAAAGTGATGGCTTGGCCAACGTCGTTATCAAAAAAGTATCGACCGATGACACCGCCAGGCCAAAATCCACACCAAATCGTGACTTTTTCGGAATGCATTAGACGCTCCTGGATCTTATGTAGTATCGTCCCAAATTCAACAATTTCGTTTGTTCACGTACCCATTCATTCCAGAAGATTAGGCCCATTTCTGGTGCAGGACCAAATCACTATGCAAAATTTGCCAAGTTGTGATTAGAGAGTTCTTGTGAGCGACGCGAAATCGACTGTCTCGTATTCTCCCACACACTCTCACAGATAGCGGCGATGTTTTCGGCAGATTTTGCATTTGATTGACGTTCGTTGATGGTCGATCGTTTACTGAAGCAGTGGATTCAAATTCATCCACAATATTGCGAATATTTTTTTCGGTAGGACGATTATGGCGACCGTGAAATGGGCAAAACGCGCGGTACTTTGCTCGAACACAACATTCATTTTGAAAAAACAATTTTAATATTTTCACGTGTTCTTGAATGCTACTGAATGAATGACAACCAATTTGACAGATATAGCTTTAATAAGACGGCCGTTAACAATTTTCAAAGTTCGTGAGTCCCTGTTGGAAGACTTCTTGTTCGTTTACAAAATTAACAAATAATTCGGTTGACTATGATCACTGAAGAAGATGATAATCGGGGGCAGATTGAGGGAAAGCGCTGAGGATAAGCTCTTTCTGACCGTAGCCTCTATATAGTTCATTACGATGGTACATTTTTGGCATAGGTATCGGGAACGCTTATTACTCTGTATATTCCTCATGATACTGAACAGACATGATCACAATGAGGAGTTACAATTCAAGCAGTAGTAAAAAATTAAAATTATTATTTTTCAATAAATGGTTTAGGCTTCTTACCCTACCATTATATTGACAAAATCGTTTTTCAGATATAACGAGGAAATCGCAATTTTGCTGAATTACAAAATCATTATTTTTTATTGAGAAAATGGGAATAGAATGTTGTTATATACTAGTTTATAGATTCAAGGACAAATCTAGGTACTGAATTTTATTTTAATGAAAATGAGTACTTTTGAAAAAACTATGACCGACATCAAATAAATTGTCAAAAGTAAGAATTGACTAATAAATTGAATATTTTTGAAACAGATAGGTTTTTTGAGAAAAAGTCTTTTTGACTTTCTTATGACTATTTATGAACTAAAAAATATGGTGAATTTCTAAAGAGATAACGAAATAAATACCGCTAATACTCTTCATAGAATAGAAATTTATTTATACTGAACAACAAACAGAATGGTTTCCACTTTCATGATGCACGGTTTTTTTAAAAGTTCCTTACACATAAAATTCATTGAGTACAATAAAACAGTTGAAATCAATATAAATCATAACAGTTAAAACAATATATAATAAAATGTCCATGAAAAACATTCAGACACATTTGAGCATTCGTAGTAGTCCCTCTATAATACTGAATATATCCAGGTCACAGTTCCTCACCATTTGGTTAACGGTTTCGAGACATTGTTGAAGAGGATAAAAATTGATCGGGACACGAAATAGATTGCCTCTTCTTCTCAATCTTTTGTTAGGTACCATAAAATCAATAGTATAGAGAATTTCAGGTGCTTCTAGTTTTATAAAAATGTTAAAAACAAAAATTACTTCTGAGGACTCACGGTGGTCTTTCAATGGTTGCATATTAAATTCTTGTAATTGGCTGGAATACGATATAAATATAGGCCAGACCTTGTATTTTCTGAAGAATAGTGTTCTTTCTAATCGTTTCTGGATTTTTTCTATAGTATCGGATTATAAAAAGGTCTTTGGATTCCAGATGCCACAACCATATTCCAGCTTAGAACGAACAATGGAATTAAAGAGTAACAAACAAGTATCGTGATTGGATCCGCGGCTAGATATTAAGACGAAGCTCATTTTCTATAACATTCAGATACTAAAAATTCAATGTGCCCAGAGAAACTGAACACATCAGCGACAATGACTCCAAGATCTTTAATTCTCTGTAATTGGTGTGATCAATGAAATAGTCCTTGATAGTGGGTGACATTTGCATTTAGCTTCGTTGAAAGATAGGTCAGATACTGACAAGTAATTAGACAGATTATTGAAATCATCTTGAAGCATAACAGAATTTTTTTGGCTTTCGATTCTTCTAAAGCTCCTGAGATCATCGGCATATAGCAGAAATTGAGGATGCCTGATATACCGAGAAACGTCATTTTATCCATCCGTAACAAATTTACTAAATGCGCATAAATTGGTAATGGTAGATTCATTACGAATAAAGCCATGCTGTTGGTCGATTATAACTGAGTCAACGTGATTGTATATTCGATTGTATATTACCCATTCTAATATCTTCGACAAAGCTGGTAAGACTGTTATTGGTCTGTAGTTTCTTACATTGTTCCTACTGCCGCTTCTGTGTATGGGGGTTACTCTGCCAATTTTGAGAAAGCTTGGGAAACTATTTTCTTTCAGAAAAAGATTGAATATCAATGTCAGTGGTTGCTTTAACAAGTCACATTCCAATGGCTGTTTTGGATTTCAGTGTCTTAATAGCATTTTCAACCTCTTGTTCATTATTATAGCCAATTTCAATGGTATTTAGGTCATACTCAGGAACTAGTGTGGGGCTTACCGGCACACCGCTATTCGTGAAAGTTGATTTGAAGGAAGTAGCAAAACTGTCTGCAATATCCTTATAATTGAATGATTCGTCTTCATCATAAGTGAACTTGTTGACAACAGCACAGTGTTTTCGACGTTCTTTGATATATGCCCAGAATTTTTTGGGTTCGCTCTGTAAGTCTCCCTATATTTTTTTTATATAAGATTCATAACACAAATTATGCAAACCTTTCACATCCATCATGAGTTGTACTTTTCTTTATAATGATTAGTTTTTGTAGACTTTTTTCATCATTTTGAAAAAGTGTTCTTTTAATTTAATTTTGAGCATGAGTTCTTTTGAGAACCATGCACAAGATTGATTTTTGATGGAAGTATTTTTTTTCCACAAAAACGGTCTTCAGCCAATCATAGAAACTATCTACACATCCGTCGCATTATCCGTACATAGCATATCTATCTAAGAAAACTGAGATAGCATTCTGTAGAGCTCCACAAGGTTTTCCCTCCTGAAGTCAAACGCAGTAACGTGATCACCCTTGGAGGATTTGGATACTTGTCGAAAATTGACAGTGAACATTATTTTGGGAGCTGGATGGTAGTTATCCAACCGCACTAAAGGCAATTCACATTCGCTCACATCTTATTCGAGGAATTGGGTGAATTGTGGGTATGCGGTTGGTTAGTACCTTGTTTACCAGATGGAGCAATAACAAATTTGTTGTTTGTCGTTCGCTTCAGCTTGGTTAGAAGAATAATACTCTGAAAGGAATTCGATTTTTAATTATGGAATATCATCAACTTTAGGTTGATGATGGCCATATCTAGTATTAACGAGAGGCCAAATATTCCGAAACCGGTCTGCAAGTGTGCCCGTTTCTATAATTGAAAATTGATTCCAGCAGTTGTATCGCCAACAGCACATGCAGGAAATACTTCTATGAAGAGTCCTGTGCACTGACACCTGTTGGATATAATCCAACACCCTTCGTGGTATCAGCCAGGGGAATAGTTGTTTTTTGATAGGTGTCAGTCCATTAACCTACAGTGTAGGTAGTTCAAAACTGGACTGAACAAATTGTTATTTCAGTTAATAAGATTGTGGATGGTCATGATTTCATTGTTTTGATGAAAAAAACTGTCTTTTTCTTCAAATGGAGCCTTTTTTCGCGATTCTGTCCTTCAAACGCTTCAGTAACTCCATGTAATAGTCGCTGTTAATGAACAGAGCTTTCGCATACCCATCAAATATGCCCATCACGTTTCTTTGATATGTTTAGAGCTTCATCTATCTCTATCGACTTCACTTTGCGATCATCCAAAATTATTTCTATAACATTTTTGATATTTTTGTCAGTAACAACCTCTTTTGGGCGTCCACTGCGTGCATCGTCCTCGGTGCTCATATCACCACAAATAAACTTAGCAAACCACTTCTCAACGGTTGATTTTTTGGTGGAAAGTCCGAATAATGTTAATCAAGTCGAGTCTTGGTTTCAATAGTATTTTTTTCACCAAAAAGCAATAACACATAAAATTTCTTTTTATCAATTTTCTTCAAACTAACAAAAGTTGCTTCACTGAAAATGTTCTATCCCACAATCTGATAGTCCGACAGCTGTGAAATTTGTACGCGTGTCTTTGAAGGTAAGGATTAACTGAAAATCATATGGATTCGATACCAGTAGCGCCATCTGTTTGTTAGCCTACGAACTTTTCAGCCCACCTAATGATTCATTAGGAAACATGTAATCGACATTTTTTGGTACTATCGGTCCTGAATAAACTTAGCTGAAGATGAAAACTATTTTCTAGTTTATTTTCCTACGAGTTTTAGATTTTTTGTGTATATTAACGTTATGGAAATTTAGTCTATTGAGAAAACAGTCACTAGAGTAATAGCTTTTTTATATTTACGAAAGGGTTTGATCATTTGAAGATTTATTAGATTGTCTCGAATCTACTCCACTCCGTTTCGTGTTCGGAGTTTTTGCTGGAGAAGTTGAATATTGAAAGTGAGATATTTGTTGAGAATATTTTTGAGCCGCTTGGTATATAAAGCTTCATATTTCAAAAAAGATCTGCTCAAGAAGAAATTAAATCTTGAATCGAATATATAGTATTCAATTTGAAAAATCAATAACAAAGTGATTTCATTTTTTGGCTCATACACTATTGCAAAAAAATATTGTGATTGAATTATCAGTCGACAATGAAAAACTATATTTTTTAAATATCTTCATATTGAAA
Organism: Leptinotarsa lineolata; assembly: GCA_015342045.1. Lineage (NCBI taxonomy): Eukaryota > Metazoa > Arthropoda > Insecta > Coleoptera > Chrysomelidae > Leptinotarsa > Leptinotarsa lineolata. Next base: position 16,844 of record WOGR01000673.1, on the reverse strand, counting down.
CGTATACTTTTCTGGGAGAATGCGAATATAGAAAACTATAAACCTAATACCATTAAAAGAAACTCACCTCTCATGAGTCACACTTCCACTTGGTACCTTGTATGTTAGAAATATTTCAAAAAATAAAAAAAAAATCATCAGCATCATCAGGAGACGACTGAAAAGTCTGTAAAATTCATTTCATGCTAGAGATTCCAGTTTCAATAATATAACATATACATGATTCGAACTGATAACCTTCTTTCCCAAAGTTGCAATGGGCTGCAATAACTAAGTTCAGATCGTAATAATGTTTTGTTCGATTTTTGAGTGGCGCAGTTATGAAATATGAAAAATGATTAAATTAACACTCACAAACTAAAGGGTGTTAGGCAAAGGGAGGATTATTGAGATGTACTCGTTGAACTCAACAGACTATTACCGAAACTATTTTGTTGAACTACTGCTTTCGATCATCAAGACCTTGGTGGAATACTTCTACTGGAAACATACAACTTCTGATCACAACATGTTACGGAAGCAGTCGTTAGTTGAAAATTACTTCGTGCCTTCCGAATATGTTGCACATTTCATTTGAAGAACCTGTCTGACAACTTTTGTTTTGAGAAGAATTAAAGTATGGTTGATTCACAGTAAACATATATACGTAGGGAAGGTCTGAGCTGAGTGAATCCAACTGACTCTCTACTGCAACCGGTAAGGATGTATTGTGGCTCAGATCCCTCATTCAAAATCAACCAGATAAAATCAGCTCTATGACAAAGTCAATTTCGTTTTCAGTGAGTGATTTTTCAGGTCAGCTGGATAGAATGGATTCTCCAAACACTGAAAATCTGATCCGGTTCACAGTGGGGCAGTGACAGATTATGTTTTGTTACCAATGTGTGACGTTTGTGGAGGATATTCCACTCCAAGGTTGACAGACCATGGTATTTTGTCGTCAGTTTATTGAAGGCCTGATCGGCAGTCTGTCTGTGATTACCTTCATGGGATTGGTAAACAACACAAATAAGTATCGAGGAAGTGGATTTCGTATGACGTATTTCATTGTTGCATAGTACCAACTGCACCCACTAGCAAAAAGCCGCTCTTGGGTGGAATATGCAGCTCTAGAATCATAGCTGAAAAAAATTGTTCTGAAATTGTTCATTCCGTTGACCAGCTGACGAACGTCAACCCTCAGAAGTCTAAACTTGTGCGAGCAATGGATTAACGAGGCCTTACCTTTTAAAGTGCGATTACCCAACACGGTGGCCCGTTTTTTTTCTGGAATATTTTCTACGGCAGTCATAATGGCATACTTACTGAAGAGATTCCAGTCAATATTGAGTTTTTCGTATATTCAAGTTCCAAGATGACCTCAGCAACCTCTCTATATGAAAGTATCTGTGAGTCAACTACACCTGACGCTCAATCAGACTCAGTCATGCAAGTCTTCTTTGATTTGCAAGTCTTCTTCGCCTCTGGTTTGGGTGGAACATCGTTTGGCATGAGCGTCTGCAGACCTGCCTAAGGAAAATTCATTTCATCTCCTGAAACAGATTCTACATTTGGAGCAAGGCAGATTCATTGCTTTTGAAAAGGCAACTGGGTCGTATCCTGGCTGCACTACATAGCATCCTATGTTTGTTAACAACCGATGAGATCTTGCTCTTGATTCGATGTTACAGTCGATGTCCATCTCCTATGTAGTATCACTCCTAAGAGTAGCTAAAGAAAGCAGGTCCATCACGGTAGAACTCCTGATTACTGTGACAAGGCTTTCTACGATGAGAGGGCGCCTGGTAACTGGAATGTTGCGTTGGTGACACTAATGGGCTTGAGTGTATTCTTTCACCATGAAGATAAAGCCATCGTTAGGATATCTTTTGGTGAGGGAATGACAGTGCCACGAGTGATCCTGTGATTTCTTTATTCAGAGGTGCTATAAATGAGCAGACATTCAAGAGCTTAAGTGCTCACCATTCTAATACAGCCCAAGCTAACCCACATACAGCTTGTCAAATATAGGAAGAGGTTTGAGAATTTCTGATCTCTCTCTCTCTCTCTCTTTCACTAGTACCGTACAATCTGAAGAGAGAGAGAGCAGAAATTCTCAAACCTCTTCCTATACTTGACAAGCTGTATAGAATCAGCAAGCGGTAGTTTAAGCAGTGAAACATTGAAGAAAGACAGCCAGCCCCAATAAAACAAATGTATATAATGAAAAATCATTCATTGATATTTTTATGCAGTCTAATCCAAATCGAGTCAGTACGACTAAACCTTTTATCGAGATTAAAGATATGACACTTCTTTCAGATAGAGAAAGGGAAATGGACTTATGAACTTCATTATTCGATAAAATCTTTCGATGCGCCACTGTCACAACAAATGTCACTTGAGCTCCACAACTGTTGCATTGTGGTTGGTGACGGTCTACTGAACAATTTGCCCTTTATTTCTGTCTAGCCCTAATTCCGAACTTTGGGTTTCCTTTAATTAAAAATAGAGAGTTTAAAATTTCACAGCTATTTGTAATGGCCTGATAATTACAGAACCTTATACGTCCACGAGCTTTTCAAAACTACGATTGTGAAACAGAATATCATTAAACAGATTTTTAAAAATGTTCAGGAATTGATATCCACCTGAGTACCACTAAGGAAGTATAATATAATTTTTCAAGGGTGCGTCGAATTGACTTTCTGTAGAAATTGTAAACACAGCAGAGTGAAGTATTAACAATATTATTTAAATCGTAACAATCCTAATAATAGAACCATCTGAGATACTTGACAGAGATTGAAGTGATGTCGTTAATACTAGATGGTCTTTGCAACCTTCTGTGTTCAACACAGAAGGTTGCAAAGACCATCTAGTAACTGCAAACTGTGTAACAAGTTTTCGTGTACTTTATCGAATTATCATTTGAACATTTGTTGAAATGACAAATAATGCGTTGAGTAGGTTGGAAGAAGTATCCATATTGAAGATTATTATATTACAAAATATCTTACAGTTACCTGTACGTCCAGTTGATTTGAAATTGTTGATCTAAAGTCTAAAGGTACTCACATAAAAAGGCAGGTATTTGCTTCTGATTTACCGATATAATTCAGTTTTGATTCAGCCTCAATAAAAATATAGGTGAACCTGCAAACCATTAGTTGTAGTTTTATTATTACTCGGTTCACTTTACCTGAATGTCAATCATTTCTTCAGAGGGTGTGGACTTTCATGGCCGAAGCTATTTTTTGGGTTCATTGGCTGTGGTCTGCAAGTTTATATGTCTGACGTTTCGCCTACAACTGCGGTGTAAACATTATCAAACGCGATGAGGTAACAGAAGAAGTTTTCCCCACTATAGATACTTCATTAATTCGTAACCAGTACTGCCAATGTGAAATACTAGATACGTTATTTCCAAATATTTGGAAAATTCTCACAATTTCTCAGTAATCGAGCAGAGAACGCAGGAGAACGCAGTAGTGATGGTGGCGCAGATATATTCTTGGAAGAATGTTTATTAATAATATCTCATTACTTTCTGAAGTGTACAAGAGAAAAGTGTTAGTGTACTACATTGAAGAACTATATTAATTTGTTTGAAAGTGATTGACAATGTTTCGTGGTGAATTTCATCAGTTCGAACTTCCATTGTCTAATATTGTATGAAATCATTTGTTATTCCTGAAATAACCAATACAATTGAAAATTGGAAGAACAGCTGAAAATAACAAATATATTAAGCCAAAAAACTCTGGAATGAATTTACAGTGGAATAAAATGCAAGTTAAAAATTGAACAAATAAATCAAAAAGAAATAAATAAAATTAAAAATTAAGCGATTTCAAACAAACCACGTTACTTCACGACGTTTCGACGAACTAGGCATCATCAAAAATGATCTTCAATGAAATGGGTACTTCAAAGTGATAGTGGAACAAACTTTGGCTGAAAGACAGCAAGAACCTCACAAGGAAGAAAAGTCGTCACAACCAGTGCTTGCACTTCCCTACATAAGAGGATTATCGGAAAGAATAATTACAACATTAGAACTTGCTTCAGATCCAAAAACACTATCCGTAGCAGCCTTACGAAAACCAGGCCTCCAAACGCGGACTGCGATTGCAAGAATTGCATCTACCGAATACCCTGTGAGTGTAGAAAATCGTATATCGGTGGAACTAAGAGGCTATTGAAAGTCCGCATTGCCGAGCACAAGGAAAACACACAGCGAGGGGAAACTAGGAAATCAGGAATAGCAGAGCATGTTTGGACTCGTCAACATAACATTGAGTGGTCTCAAGCTGAGATCATACACAAGGAGAAACGCTGGTTCAGGAGGAAATTCAAAGAAGTCGCATATATGCTTTCCAACAACGTATTCAGCCAAGCCAGCGTAGAGATGCGCAACATATGGAAACCCATAATCAAGAAAAAATGGCCAATTCCCGCCAAACGTTCATCTCCCGCTAAACCGGTAGAGTGGAGAGAAGAAAAAGGGGCTGAGTGAAAATAATCGATCGACCCATAAATAGTCATCTCTCGGAGGAATTAGTCCAGTCATCACTCGAAGACGATTCTGGATACTAACAATCGAAATGTCGTGAAGTATCGTGATATGAAATTGCTTAGTTTTCAATTTTATTTATTCCTTTTTTTTAATTGTTCAATTTTTTTCTTGTATTTTATTCCACTGTGAATTTATTTCAGGGTTTCTTTGCTTAATATATTTGTTATTTTCAGCTGTTTTTTTAATTTTCAATTGTATTGGTTATTTCAGGGATTTTAAATCATTTTATACAATATTAGACAATGGAAGTCCGAGCTGATGAAATTTAAATATATGAATGTTTTGTAGTTGGGAATGGAATCGAATAATCTAAATTAAAGAATAGAGGATAAAATTAGCTGCTCCATTTTCGACACTTCACTTCAATGTTAAACGTTTTGTTAACGATTCATGACTTCTCTTTTACAATATACATGTTCAAGAGGACATGATTCATGAACAGAACGTGTTATGTTTCGATGATCCCTGTTCAAAAGTGATGTAATTATTTTAACAAAACTGAAAATTATCCAACCAAAAGCCGAAAGAAAACGCTTTATACTCATAATACCGATAATTCCTATGAATTCATTTTTATTCAACATCATCCTTTAATTGTTTTCTGTTACTGAATCTGTACATTGTAATTGCGAATTTTGATTTTATTGTTTTGGTTGGTTTTCGGGTTTTGCCGTTGTCGTCTTTGGCTATAATCTCCAAACGTTTCAACTGCAACAGTCATCTTCAGTGAAGTCATTGAAGATGACTGCCGCAGTTGCAGTTGAAATGTTTGAAGATCATAACCAAAGAAAACCACAGCAAAACCCGGAAACCACCCAAAACATTGTCGCCAGCCGTGAAAGCCTACATTCCTATATTTGATTTTATTGTTTGAGAGTTGAAAGTTCACCATTTCAATTTATGATTGTTAATTTCATTTCTCAGTTCAGTTTGATATATCAATCTGACATAATCACTGAATTACTCAACATTTATCATTACAACTGAGTCAAAGTTTGCTTTGGTTACTTAACAGATATTCGTTTCGAATAAACCATCAGTGGGCTTTGAAAATAATACAGTCACAATATTTTGTATTATCCCCCTGCCCATAAGTAGATCCTACAGTTAAACTATTTTGCTATGGGTATATTTATTTCATACTTCATGTAGTTCAAAGTGAAAAACTGAATGAAAAAGTAAGTGACAGGATTACTGCATCGCATTTGTAATCCTCACAAATTGAGGATTTACTCTTGAATTGGTAGCACTGCTAGTAACACCCCTTAGGAATCAACCAATCTTCATCACAAACATTGAGTACTTGGATACACAACATATTACAAAGCAGATGCGTGGATACTAATATATTCAGTTGTCAATTTTAACTATATTTTATGGGAAATAAAGACATACGATTATCATTATCTTCAAAGGTCTTGACACTCAGGTTCTTCATTGGCATTCGAATTAACAGACAAATAACTAGCAAACATTTTAATAGAAATCGAGAATAATTTGTTAACTCTATAATTTTAGGTGATTGAAATGAATTTTCATTCTTATTGTGCATGGGCATACTTGAAGACTGGCTTTAAATGAAATTATCTAAATGAACAATTCGTTCAGGCCAGTCTCAACTCACCTACACACTAGGTTCATGGACTGACACCTATCAGTAATCAACTACTCCCCTGGCTAATACCACGAAGGGCGTTGGATTATATCCGACAGGTGTCAGTGCAGGATTCTTCTCAGAAGTGATTCCTACATATGCTGTTAGCGACACAATTTCTGGAATCGTTTTTTAATCATTGGAGCACACTTGCAAACTGGTTTCGGGCTGTTTGGCCACTCGTCAGTGCAAGGGAGTGTCTATCATCAACTTCAAGTCGATGATTTCCGATTGAAAATCGAGTTCCTTTCAGAGTATCATTCCTCGAACTAGGCAGAAGCGAACGTTCAACAACATCGCTCCATCTGCCTGTTGAGACTGACCTGAAATGAATATTGACTTAATGGATTATAAATTTCAGATTCGTAATTGAAAATTAATATTGTTGAAAAAAAATATTTATATACGTCAATATACGTCATAATCACGGTTTCTTAGTAGAATATGTTCATTATACATTATTATTCAACATTTGCCAATAGGGGTAAAAACTCCTAGAATATATCAAAAGACGACTGTAATATTCGAATAATTGAGACTGATTTTTCTTCAGGCAAGTCGACCTATTTTATTTCTATTGCAGGTTCATGCATTATTTGAAAAAACTAAGCAAACTCATATTATAATACTATCTTTCAACAGTTTTATGACAGTCATTCAGAATACGTCTCCAGGCTTCAACAAAGTAGTTCAGAGTATTAAAATGCAACATTTTTCAATATTTACGTATTGTTATGAATGCTTCTTTAAGAAACAACATTTCAATTTTCAACGGGGCGGAAAAACAAAATGTGTTATTCAAGGTAATTTATTTCCTGATACTGTATTATAGACAGCCTCGAGTTATTCAGATATGGAGGGAATATACGGAAATGTTAGTATTTCCTCAGTTCCGCCTCAGACATAACCCTATTTTACAGTTTGTCATAACAAGAAATTTAATTATAAATATATATTTACATTCAGAGCGCAAATACGGAATATTACATTTCTCCGCCATTATTTATTTTGTTTCTGTTGTGATCTATGTGGTGTAAAATATTTTAATTTGGGTATGAAGATGCTTTAATACACAACTCGCAAAGCAAATGGGGGAAGATGTACAAAGAGATAATACTGTCAAAATAGTATGAGAAACTTTTGGGTTGTCTTATAATTACATTCCTTTGTATAGAAAGGAAATATTTACTCTCACTTCTCGTGTTTTGTCGCTTACTACTGTTAATTTATATGTCAGAGTATGGGCCTACTAGAAAGAACTGATCCAACAAATTATTAATTTCTTTTCGGAAAAGCATAAACACTTTCATTTAATGTTTCTCTGATTGTTACAGATTTTCGTTCTGGAAAATCGAAACAAGAATGATGTTTTGTTGACTTTCTCACACCAATTTCTGTTTAAAAAACTCCTATTCACAATTTGCGTAAGGAAAAATTCAACTGAATATCTAAATTTCAGAAAAAGTCTAAATTATGAATGGACTGACCAGTTACTTGATGCAAATTGATAACACTATTCCTGATAATGATAGCACAATTTTCACAAACACTTTTTTATTTTCAGACGCGTTTCTCTAACACCGTAGCTTCATCAGTAGTATCAAATGCCTTGCTGTGATCGATTCAGGACATGAATAGGTTACGCTTATACTGCATAGAGTCCTGCGTTACACATCTATCGGTGAGCATATCCAGCGACCCCTCTCTACAATCGTCTTCACCCGAAGACGATTGTAGATACTAAACAATCGAAACGTCGTGAAGTAACGTGGTTTGAAATCACTCAACTTTCAATCATATTAATTTATTTTATTTTTATTTATTCATTTTTTCATTTGTATTTTATTTCACTGTGAATTCATTTCAAGTTTTTTGCTTAATATATTTGCCATTTTTAGCTATTCTTTTAAATTTCAATTATATTGTTTATTTCAGGGATTTCAAATCATTTTACAAATATTAGACAATGGAAGTCCGAACTGCTGAAATTCATGCTCGTTAACAATACAACACGAATTCAACGTCTATAATTCTTAGGAATCGACAAATCTCCGCTTTTAGGGATGAGAACGGTCCGCCCTCAAAAAACCAATCCGGAATCGTAGACATAAACATAGATATACTTTATTTGACTACGTTCATGTAAGTTTACATTTGTAGCAAGTCGTGTTACAAAAATTGTATTGAAATTAAATTGTATTTGTATTTCCAAAAAAAAAATCATCATGGAGTCAGTCAAATACACTATGATATACAGCATGAACAATCAAACTCAACAAAACATCAATAACTCAAATTCGATTAAAGATAGTAAAATGACTATATATCTGAAAATTCTCATGTGAATGGGGTGGTGTCTAAATATTCTGCAATAGTGTAGAAACTCGAGTTGATGAGGAACTGTTTCACCTTTTGATGGAAACATTCAAACAAGTGATTATAAAGGATTACATTGGAAGAATTATTTATAGCTTTATTCAATCTATATCTTATAGGTCTAATTTGATATGCATGTCGAATTTGAATTTAGTGAATATTTATGTTAATTTTTATGGATTTCTACTACTACTATTATATGTTTTATTATTAATAATTAGATATTAATACTTGTTTACAAAAAGGATTCAAAACTTTGATAAATTTTAATTACATACGAGCGCTTTCGATAGTAGACTGTGCTATCATCATCGTGGCTCTACGATGATGATAGCACAGTCTGCTATCGATCTTGATACAAAAATGTGGGAATCTTCCAAAGAAATGAAGAAAACAATAAATTTGGAAGATTTCCACATTTTTCTGTATCAAGATGGAGTAGTAGAAAGCCAAAAACTTCCTTTCCCATGTATTTTAACCTTCCACAATCTGGAAAATATAAAAATTGTAATGGAGAAATTCATACACGTGTAGAAAGGGATAACTTTTTGATTCACTTAAAGCGAAACATGTGTCAAGTTTTTGTAAACAATTCATATCATCACACTGAACTGTATCAGTTTTGTGGCATAAAAAAATCATATTTTGGTACTTGAAAAGATTTTCATTGTCTTAAAATGCGTTTTTATTAATTCAGTCTCACTTTTAGAAATCTAAATTGAACGCAGTACATGACGTATTAATACTTAATGAAATGTCTACATCATTGTGTCATAAATGAGATACTATAAAATTTCATTGCATTGTAAGGACATTGGTTTATGAAATGAACGTTTGAATTATACCCCAAAAGTTCATTTTCCATTATTCTACTACAATTTATAGTGAATGAACTATAGGAGAGAAGAGCGTGTTTTGGTATTCAAAAGCGGTGTGGTTTTAATATTTCATGTGGTTGGTAAAATGCAATTCAATCTTCTCTGAATGTAATTACGCATTCATTCTCCTGGTGGGAAAAATGTCAACAGCTGCAATATCGAAAGTTTCAATTTAGACTGTGTTGTTTCGCTTCAAATCCTCGGGCTAGGGAGGAAGGAGAGCAGCCATCGCCGACTTGAGAATTAATTTTCTTTCTCAGCGAATTTATAGCGGAAAAAGGTTGTAGAATACCAAAAAATATTTTCCAAATTTTAATTGCAAATTTGGAGGATAATTAATTGTTATAGTGAAAACTTGGGCATTGTTGGATGTTTTCGAAACTTTCACCAAGTTCATTGGGAATGGCCTTCTAGAGTTTAATGTGATATACTGTTATGATCTCTGTATTTTAATTGAAGTCAATGAATCTTTGAAAAATCAATACTCGCATTGTAGTTACTAAACATTTCATAGCCTAATTGAATATCACGCTTTGATTTCATTTCTTCATATATGTCAGTGTTAGAACTGTGATCACTACAATGTTGTATCTGAATTTCGTCTTGAAATTTATCTCCTTTTCCTTTTGGGTTCGTTGAAAAACACTAAAGTATGACACTTCACACTTTCATTTCTATATATTATTACCTATCGTAAGCTCGTATTGATTTTTTCCACGATTAAGGGTGAGTACGAATCTACAGTAGGCGTGCCGGCATCCATAACTAATTGTAATAATTTTTATCATTATTTCATTATACCAGAAAGATTGTGGTGGTCGTACCCTTTCCTCGAAGCTCCGTTATTACGGATCGCACGACGACCATTTCTCACACTGTGAGATTATTGGGTCCGCGAATCATATACCCTGAGTAGACACAATAAGCACAAAATGATACCCTTTTGTGTCGAAAAGTTACTCATATTGATATATTTCCAGTAATTTCATTTGTTCATTTCGAGACATTTGATTATTCGTAAGAATCTCGTTTATTTTAATCTGAAACATTGTTTGCCGTGCAAAAACTGTGACGTCCTTTTATCTCGATCTTTATCTATCTCTATCCTTATCTGTATTCTTTTTTTGTTAGTTCGTTCTTCACATAAACGACTCAACGATTCATTCTGATTGAGCTTGACCGCACATTTGACTCTTTTAGATTGCTAGCTCTCCTACACTGTTTACTGAATACTTTAACGTCTCTGGACGCTAGGATAGTTTAGGGATGAACATCCTCCTGAAGATATCGTTGAATCTTGAGAAAAATACGAATCAGAGCATCCTGACATTTCAACCATCCGTATACGTCGTCGGCTATAATCAAACAGAAGCAGGACTTATGGATTACAGAGATACTGTGATGCCACTGAAAGGGGTTAGGCAGGGGTGGTTAACCTCAGAATCATCTTTCATAATTATACTTATTGCAATATAATTTTCGCCCCGTGGAAGTTTATAGTTATGTGCAACTGTTCTGCTCTCTAACATGTTCTCTTCCACGTTAGAAATTTTTGTAGATACTTTTCGATTGACTCAAGTTTTTGGACTAATTCGGAAGTGATTCTCTCATGAATGAAGTCATGCCCTCATAGATGAAAAAGTTTCTGTGCAAACCGTGTCTGTCATATGGATGGAAAAAGTATTTGGCATATCATTCCTGGACAACCATGCAGATTGTGCGTCGTGAAATATTCTGACGTCAGAGGTACTCAACCATGACTTTGGTGGAATGGTCCTTTATGGTTGAGGGATTGCAATTTCTCTGAACAATAGAGAGAGTCCCAAACTCTACCAGGAAATGTTATTCTTGTGGAGGATGAACTGAAAGGGAAAATCCATGTTTTTCAGTCGACGGTATACTCCCATATCATCAATTTACTATTCAAATATTCAGCGGATTGTAGCCTATGTTGATCCACTACGTATCAAATGCAATCAAGAACCATTTTTCTCTCAACTCTTCAGGGCTCGAGACATCTCTGAAAACTATTGTAAAACACGTCCAACAGAAAGAATTTCCTTAGGAAAAATATTGTCTTCTATCTATCCGTTAACAAATCACTCTGCAAACTGATTCCCTTCATAGAAGAGGCAAGAATTTTGCGAGTAGGTGAAAGATTGCTTCTTTCAGGCGTTCCAATTTAGAGAAAACATCCGATGCTACTTCCATGCCAGCATAGATTCACTCGTCTCATCATCGAATATACCAATGAAAACATTTCCAGGTCTTCAAATACTTCATTTTCCATCACTCCGGAAGTTTTGGATCCTTTTCTCTGAAATGATGATGAGGAATGTTATCTAAAAATGTTATCGTTGATGGAGAACTCACCTTATACCGCTCCAATCCCAAATGAAAAATTTTAAAACTGGAAGCACAGAATTCCTTCCTCAAGTCTATATAAGGGTGGACTATGGAAAGCAGGAGTGAAGTCCGCTAAATCACATCTTACTTTGATGATGAAGAAGTACAAGTTCCTCCATACAGCAGATCAAGGTGTTGACGATACCAACCTGGCAGGCTATGATTAACTGTTCAGTTTCCGGATTCAGTCCGCTCGACCTGAGGAAAACTGAGATCAGGTACTTTGGTGAGCCGAAGTCTTCAATGTTGATGAAGAAGATTTCATGTATCGGATGTTTCTTATATACATATGTTTACCTCTGTGGCTTTTATGTAGGCCTTTTGCTGAAATGGGTTCCAACTCCTTGACGGAGTTGTGGTTACCTTCTTATTTGTCGAAAGCTAAAGCAAGCCCATCAGCTGCTCGGGTAGCTGTTCTGAAGAGAAGAGAGAATTCCTGCTCTCTCCTGCCGATAAGGGATTTATACTCCCAAACTGAAAAGTCCATGGCCTCCCTGTTGCCAGGGAAGGTATAACTGTAGAACATATCATCCAGGATGGAAATGCATCATTTTTTGTCCACTTCACTCCAAAAGAGTGGAGTAAGATCAGAACGGCAAGCATATTTGTGTTCTTCTCGACAGTTACGATGGTTTCTCGGAGTTTGTGCTGATACTCGGCGCATTGAAGTTACCTTGCGTGGGTAGTGTTTCTCGTCGGAAGTTTACTTTCCAGTATCCAGATGGTGCAGGATGTTTTCGTCTTCAGGCTGCACATTCTCTTCGTGATTTCTGCATCGCTACTATTATTATTTTATTATGTTTCGATTCCATTTCGTTCGAGTAATTGTTCACTAGATAATTTGCTACTCACTGTGGAAGTGATTTTACATTCACTAGGCAGAAATAAAAATATTGGAATGAATATTGAGAATGGAAGATTCAAATTGCTAGATTTCTAACTGCTGTTGTGGGTGTTTGAAGTTGATGAATCGATCTCAACTAATTTGCAATGAAAAATGAATAGTCAACTCAATTCCGTAGCTGAAACCATTGGTATTGTTCGATTTAAAATTATTTCATTTATAACAAGCCCTTTTTGGCGTCAAAGAACTAAGGTTTTGAATGTGATTGTGCTGAATACTCATTCGTGAAAATAATATCTAGCATCCACCGCCATATGATCAAAATTTTGAACGATTTGCTAAGCAATATTAGATTTAGGTTTGATGAAGGGCGAACAATTCTCATTCGAAAGTAGGTAATTAGCGGGTGTATGTAAGCTTCAGGAGAAAAATCTAACTGGCAAAAATTTTATTAGAAAAAATAATAGTATCCGTAACCTATTGATATCAATGATTTAGCTTAGCTTTGCTTTTCTTCCATCTATCAGATCCCTGCGCTTTTTCAATATCATTGAATTTTTTTTAAAAATTCTCGTCATTATTCAGGTCTTTCAGTGATTCTATCTACTGAAAGATATCCGAACAATTCTTGGGCATCTTGCTGAGGGAGATGTGACTTTCGCCAATATATTCCGAATAAGCCTAACAAGTATGGCCTAAAAGTATATACACTGGTGGATTCTGAAACATTTTACGCTTATAATTTGGAAGTATATGTAGGATCCCAACCCTCAGGACCATATGTTCAGGATAATTCTCCTTCAGCCGTTGTTGAAAGACTTGTTGAACTGCTTAGAAAATCAAAAAGAAACTTGATTGGTTCACTAGCATTCCGTTAATACGCAATTTATATTCGAATTACAAGCTCATTTTTTTGAGAACGATCAGGAAAAATGAGCTGAAAATCCCCTTAGAATTTTCGTAACCAATAAAAGGCCACTTGGGACAAGTATGTTCGCTTTTGATAACATTATGACATTGGTTTCATACATCCCGAAAACAAATTAAAACGTACTGCTAGTTTCAAGTCAGCCACGATGATCTAATTGATGAAGCCACGGAAAAACCCGAGATGATAATCGACTACAACAACACCATGGGTGGCGTAGACACACTAGATAAGATGTGTGCAGCTTACGACTGCGCCAGGAATACCAGACGCAGCGCGGATTGGAGGTCAATATTCCAAGAAGCATAAGACTTAGAATTTCAGAAATGTTTGGAACACCCGAGGGATTACCACAACCTCCAGCTGCCGATCCAGTAAATGTGAGAGGTAGGTGCGAATACTGTGACAGATTTATGTATCCCCTGTTTCCTGCATTCTTTCTGTCTTTTGTTTTGTGTTCAAACATTTTATGTGCTTCGAGTTTTACAAATTTTCTCAATAAGTAAAAAAAACAACAATTTTGAGTACTCCTTGGGCTTTTGATTGAAACAACTAACAGCCAAATTAGAAAAAAAAGGTTGAGGTCCATTTTGGTGTGCGGAATCTCAGTCTGGGGGCAGTATCGGTAAAAAAATCGTTACGGCAATGCCGAAAGGTTATCAATTGGACATTTCACATGAACATTTTTTTAACAAAAATCATATAGGTGAATTACACGTTTGGTCTTGAATTGTACATCTTCAGGATATTTTTGGGATATATTCGTGCTATATGGGGTTTCATAATACCCATCTTACGTTTTACATAAAATCACTTAGACTTTTTGCTTTATGATTGCATTATGTTCAAAATATTACATTGATCACATCATGAGATCCCACTGGAACTTTAAATTCTATTCCAGATTGTTCCTTTTTTGCCTGGAGTATGGGCCACAATTGTGAAAAAATACTTCGCGGCAACGCACAGATCAGTTTCCGCAAATGAACTAAGAGATAAAATATTCCTCATTTACATGTCTTAATGAGCATCTTTGAACGCGGAAAAGGGTCTCACCCTTCAACAATTCTACCGAGAGCATTTCAGCATCAACACCTCTCTTTTCCAGTAATCAGTATAACGCCTTTGAAAAAAATGCCCGTTGAAATGGGAATGCAATGTGCTTTCAATTTGTCTCTATTTTCCTTCCTCAATGCCGTGAATAATCAATTCATTCAAATTGGGAACTCTGATAAACAGTGACATTCAGGGAAATGGCTGATATACCGGTAATATCGAACTATAAATTGTAAATATATTATAGCATTTTGTTTTGTTACATAGCTAACAGCAGCTGTTCATCGAGAACTTTCACGAGTAGATCGAAGGCTGATCACAATTTGAAAAATAAAAAGAGCGCCACCAAGTTTTTCAATCTGGTGTTCAATTAGGTCAACTAAACAACCTCAAAATTGGGAATGAGGCACATGTATTTCTAATATTATTTTGTTATCACCCAAGTTTATACTCGTATACATACTCGTACATTCACTTTTAATTCAGAATGACAAAGCAGAGGGGTACTTTCTCGTTCATACTTTCAATCTCAATCGAAAATAAAATTTTTATCACATTGTGACCTTAATCGACACTCAGTTTAAAAGTTATTCAAAACCCACCCATATGTTCAATATTCATCAAATAGCTATTAATAGCATTGGATCAATGATTCAATTCTTCATAAAATAGAAATCAGGGTTAAAAAATATGACATTTTGAAAAAAAGGGTAATAATCAAGAACTATTCGTGGATTATAAAATTCAAAAAAATTATGTAAATGCAATAGTTCAAAGAGCAAAAGCTCAGTATGTAAACAGAAAATTTGAGGAATATCAAGAAAATCCAAGAAAAGTGTGGAATGTTTTGAATTATTGTTTAAGAAAAAACTCATATTTTAATGAAAATAAAGGAATTGACTCATTACGAGTTAATGGCACAATTATCACTGATGAACTTCAAATGGCGGATATAATGAATTTACACTTTTTCTCTATTGGTGAAAATATTGAAAATGATTTGAAAAATTAATATAATAATATTCCAAAGAAACATATTTATCCACATTTTAATAATTCCACAATGCTTCCATTTTCTACTAATGAATTGGAAATAGTGGAAGTAATAGACACTCTTTACAAAAATGTCCTGACCCAAAAGGTTTTGTTACAAAAGATATTTTGAAATTGAAAAATATTTTGGTTGAACCATTGAGTAAATTAATTGATGATTCATTTACAAGAGGTACTTTTCCAGATGAGCTGAAACATGTATCAGTAAGATCCATATTTAAAAATGATGCTGAAGACCCAGAAAATTACAGGCTAATAACATTATTGAGTATTTTCTCTAAAATTTTTGAAAAAAAATTGAAAAAACAATAGTTGATATTATGAATAATCAATTTGGCTTTCAAGAAAAAAGTGGCACACGAATGGCAGTTATGGAAGTAGTTGATTTTATTCAGGATAATCTTGATGAAGGAAATTATGTAGTAGCTATTTTTTTGGCATTAAAAAGGCTTTTGACTATGTCGATCAAAATTTAGAATCAATAGGAATTAGAGGCAGGATAAACGATTTTTTATATTCATATTTCACTAAAAGAACTATTCGCACTCAAATGAATGAAGTGACTTCTGGCAGACATTTAATAAATAAAGCCGTTCCTCAAGGCTCAGTTTTGGGTCCAATTATGTACCTATTAAATGAAGTACCTTGGTATTCATGTTGACAATGGATTGAAATGGAATATACATATTGACAAACTTATTAAAAAGGAATTTGCCATTGTGGAAGCACTACGCAGATGTCCAAAATTGAAACCAGAAATAGCAAAAAGTTTTTTGGACTCATATTCTTAGCCGGATTGAATATTCATTAAATATATGGGGATCATGCTGTGAATCCATCATGCCATCAAACAAAATTTCTATTGTTTATAAGAAAGCATTGAAAGTGCTGTGTCGTCTTCCATATGACATTCCAACTAACCAATTGTTTTCAATAACAAAAACATTTTCTTTAGAAAAACTTTCCATAATAGAAGACTCAAAATTGCTTATTCAGTGATCAATAAAAAAATTAAATGTAACCTCATGTTAATAAAAAATTCAGAAATTCATGATCATGATACAAGGCAACATAATCTGTTTCATCTCAAT
>WOGR01000672.1:0-23255 GCA_015342045.1 Leptinotarsa lineolata | reverse complement strand
AAGTCGCCAGTAATTACCACTTTACTATTGGGATTAACTACATGGTTCAAGAGGTTCTCTAAATTTTGTAAAAACGTATCAAAATTACCTCTCCCAGATCTGTATACAGCTATAACAGTTAATTTTTTATTCAATAATTCTATGCCAGAAAATTCAGAATTCAATTCACTAGTGAATTGTTGAAATTCTAAAGGCTTCACTTCAATTGAATTTTTAATAAAAATAGCACATCCTCCATTATGTTATAGTTTTCTGCAATAGGAATTTGCGAGAAAATATCCCTCAAGCTTTATACTTA
Organism: Leptinotarsa lineolata; assembly: GCA_015342045.1. Lineage (NCBI taxonomy): Eukaryota > Metazoa > Arthropoda > Insecta > Coleoptera > Chrysomelidae > Leptinotarsa > Leptinotarsa lineolata. The sequence goes on along the minus strand of WOGR01000672.1, from coordinate 22,957 downwards.
TGAGATTTTGCCCACTCTGCCAATGTTCTGAAATACATACTATATCAAAGTGACAATCAAACAAAAGTGTTTGAAGTATCTCAATTATGTTAGATATAAATTGAATGTTTATATGAAAAACACTCACCGAGCTATCGCAATTCACAAGATTGAATATATCGTAAATATTTTTTACATACTCTATATCACATTCTGAATAAACTAAGTATTTTCTGTTGAGACACTGATTTTCTGAAAATTTTCTTCAAATCTGAATCGTCTAATTGCCGCACCTCTTGGCTATATGTCTGGATGGTAGACGTCATTTAATTTATACAGAGGAAATGATACTTTGTATGTTGATGCACTATTGGTTCTATTCCATTCTTCACATACGAAGCCAATGTCGGTCGGGTGCAGTTTCCTTGAGTGCTGCTATAAGATCGTTTGATGTCATGTCAACTCCAACCCGTGAGACATGTAAATGTCCTGTTCTCGGAACTGTTTTGAATTCAGTTCTGTCATTACTGCCAAATATTGGTTTTTATATTTGTGTTTATTGTTTTTATTTGGGTGATTCCGTTTGGAGTCCCCACTTGAATTCTTGTTTACTTGGTACTTGTCATGTTTTTGCTCTGTGTTTTCTATATTACTTTTTGCGGCTGCAATGAAAGTTTTTTGTGGTATCACATTGGACTTTTTCATAAGACTGGATTCTGCTTCAGAAGAATTTGTAGAGTTCAAGTCGTTGTCAATAGATGCCGTTATCGGTACCATTTTATCGTTATTATAAAAATGTTTCAAAAGTGAAATTAGATCCTCTTGCTCTTGAGTTCGTTACTCCAAATGGAATGTCAATTTACTTACACAATCAAGCTCCTTTTCCAAAGCAGTATGATCTTTGGTAAGTTGTTCACAATGGGTGCAGATTTTATTCTCACTGGTGTTATGGCGTTTATCAGTATAACTGACTTGTTTCACATCACTACCCCCAAATTTACTAACGTAGTTAATTAGTTGCGCATTATTCACCGTCGCTGGTAATTTGAAAGTCAAAATTATGTCTTTGACTTCATTTTTCTTCAGTTTATTTAGCTCCGCTGATAGGAGAGCAAAGAAACGACCGCATATTGCGAAGAAAAAAATTGTTTCATCAAGACAACGCACCGTGTCACGAGTCAATCAAAACAATGGTAAAACTACACGAATTGAACTTCGAATTACTCCCACTGCCACCGAATTCGCCAGATTTGGCACCCAGCGACTACTGGCTGTTCGCAGACCCCAAAAAACTGCTCATCGATAAGAAATTTCGCTCGAATGAAGAGGTCATTGCTGAAACTGAGGCCTATTTGGAGGCAAAAGATAAATCTTTGTACAAAAGTGGTACTGAAATGTTAGAGCGGCGCTGGAATGACTGTGTGGCTCTTGATGGAGATTACGTTCATGAATAAAGCCAGTTTTGTGAAGTGCTCAGACCATCAGCTATTCAAATGTTGCAATTAATATTAAATACTATGAAACATATTTTACGTGGTGTAATGTCATCACTGTCGATGCGTATATGCCGTAACGGGGTGAAGGAACAGTATTTTTGACGTTAAATTGAAATTAATAGTACTAGAGGCACGGTTCCGAGGAATTATAAATTTTCTCCCCTTTCATAATATTTTTCTTAAATTCCTAATTACTGAATTTTGAGTCATTAACGTAAAACTAAGAGCATTCTTTTTTCATCTTCATTTGAACAATTGCAATTTTTTATGTGCTGTAAAATCATATTGTTTGTATTTCAGGAACATCTATTTGACACGAATTTCAACTTGCGAAGAAGACTAGAACGTTCTCTTCTTCGCTATTATCGTCTGAATATGCTCCATCTCTGAATGCGAACAGAATAGTCGACCGCAAACATAAGCGCTGTCCTCTCACCTGATTGTTCTGTCAAATCATATCATGTTTTAATACTCAAAGTGCCACTACACGTTCAATACTTGCGCATGGGAGCGTTGCCAGGCAACGGCACATTCTTATGTCAGTTCTTTAGGCGCCTTGAAAAAAATAAAACAATTCCAACTCCTCGAAAAAAGAGAAGCCGACAGATATTTTATGGTCTTTGGCTGATTAGCAGTTTTTCGTTTTCCGTTTCAATTAGCTCGGACATGTCTGAGGGCAGGCAAAGAAACCAATGAAGTGATCTCGAATACAGAACCGAACTGGATTTAGACGATTCAATGCTTGAGCAACTGATATGAACTGAATTAGTGGTAGTGAAATATAGTATAAAAGTATTTAAAAAAGAGAAGTTTTTATTGTAACGTACCGAGCTACTGTACGAAAAAGGTTAAAATAAGTTTTGCTTAGAATAGAGAATTACTCTCTACTTTGTACCTGTGACGTTTACCCTACAGTTCACAACATTCCGAAATATACCGAAATATTCTAAAATTTTGTGAAATGTTCAAGTATAACGTTCTGGAAAATAGGTGAATAACCCAGGTCATTGTGAAATGTTCTGGAATATTGTAGGCCATTCAAAGCCTTTGTTGTACGAGTTGACGTATATGAAGTGATATTCATCGACCTCATATAATTAATCTCATTTCAACTCCCTGAGCAAAACCGTAACTAATAAAAATGACCTTTGATACAATTCACTCAAAAAAAGTATGTTCACAACTGTCAATTTTAATTTTGGAGTGGGTGAGTTACCTCTTTACATAAAGACAGCACAAAACAAAAATGCAATTTCAACTTTCAAAATGATTCACTACGTTAAACAAAACCAACTCAGTTACAACATTCATGAATAGAGAATGAAGAGACCTTTCAAACTATGTATCATAAACCTATACTTCCCATTTAAAAAATTGGGGGGTTGTACCTGTCATTCGAAGGGGGTTGAAGGTGAGTGTGGCATTTTCATGTTGAAGAATATTAAATTATAATTTGAATTTGAAGTGTTTTGGGATTTTTTTAAAAATATGTGCAGTAACCGAAATAATGAATTCATTCAATTTGGATACAAATATTTAAATATTTTCATTGATAAAATTAATATTTTTGAATAGATTTTTCATTTTTATTTAGACATCTAGAGAAAACTGCATCGATTGTTGTTCCATGTCTTGTGGTAGGCTCATTTCGGTTATTTTTCATTTGTAGTTCTATCTTATCTTGTAGAAAGTTCACCAAAAGTATTCCATCTTCGGACGGGAAACTAACATTGAAATCTCCTGCTAAAATTAGTGGCAACGTATTATAATTTTCTCCTAACTCTTCAGAGCCTACTCGACCGTAAATGTGTGCTCGCACCTCTCTCTCTCTTTCCCTACAGTAATATACGAAACGTAACTCTCTCTCTTTCTATCTCCACTAACTTATACCCCCCTCTCAACTTCCGTTCGCCTCGCCCGATCACACTTATCGTAACGCTCTATTGGAACTAAAATGCCCGTATCTACATCATTTGTGTCGCATCGGTTTGTTAGACCTCTTGCATTTATTTTCTGGTGCGACAGTTCTGATTTTGCAATAAATCCTGTAATATTAGCTAATTTGAATTTTATGAATTTCTAATATCGTATTCGTCTAAATAGCTTTCCATTTACCTCATTATATGTGACCGTTATTTTGAAAAAAAATGAGTATGGTAAGCTATCCATGAAAGTTAGACATATGCCATCGCGGATTTTTTTGTGGACTCATTGAAGAATCACAATATATAGTGATTTTTACTTGTTATATTCTCTTCAGAGAATAAATGCCAATGAAGTGATAGATCAAAGCTAGTAAAATTTGGAAATACATGTACGAATTTGAAGCGAAAATGCAAAGTTGACGGTAAATTTAACGGTTGGTTCTTTATTCATCATGCTGCTTAATTGAACTATTCTGACATTAGATCCCAAACCATAATATTTCAACTTTTTCAAATGAAATATTTCTATCAGTTTAAAAATTCTAGTTAACAAAGACAACCATTATATATTTACTTTCATCTGTCATTCCATTCCACTTTGTTGAGTTGCAAGAACTGAATGTTTATTACGAAAACGTGACTGAAATTTCTTGAATTACTTCATAGTCTCTAACGTTGCAAATTCGATAACATTTCTATATTTGAAAATGTTAAAATGGGTTTAAAAGTAGCTTTGTTGACATTCTTGACTTTTTCTGAAGGCAGCTGTTTCCATTCAACTGTTAAGGCCCCTTTCTCTAAGAATGCCCTGACATAATTCAATTCTAACTTGAAAACTACAAGTTTCGAATTCACTCTACACTGACATGTGATAGAACTGGCCTATACTTGATGAACATTCATAACTTAATTAAATAACACTTCATTGTGAGATTTTCACTGGACAGTTTACAAAACCACAACACATGTTTTCACTATACAATACCTTCCTCAAGTGTTTCCATTGTATGAAAAAGCTTGGGGAAATTGTGAAACACTTTATTCTGAGAATCCAGTGAATATCTCACATTGTAGTGTTACTTGAATACACTCTACATTAACCAAACAAAACACTGAGATTCTGACGTAGCGAAAATTCGAATTTACCACTTATCACTAATTGTATCACTTCTTGCCCTTGCATCAAGGTGTCACTAAGTCCAGTTAATATTACGTCGAATTTAACTCCAAATTTGAATAAATAAAGCTCCAAGTATCTCAAATGTATTGATATCTCAATTTAATATGGCCATTGTGGTTTTTGTACTTGGTGAAACTTTTAGAAGTTTAGCTATAAGTTGAACTGAAGATGTGCATTGGCAACTTATGTTTGAGTACCTATTCAATTGGAGCGAAGGTGTGCTGTCATTAGCAGAGCAACATATTAAATTTGTGGTCTTTTCCAATATTTCGTTGATGAATAATAGAAAAAGGATTGAGATACGATATGGATTCCTGGGGTATACCAGGGCTAAATGTGAAAGCTCGAAGACTCCTAATTGTCTTTCAACGACTTCCATTGAAATGTTTGTCTAAAGAAGTTGAGTCCCTTAAACTGGGATTATTCCTACAGATCCATTGAATCTGTTTTCTTGACGTTTTGTTGAAAAATTTGAATTTTCTATCTTGTAAACCTTGGTAAGCTCGAGCAAATTTTTTGATTATTTTCTTCATTCTGTTTTTTTTTTAGGTGAAACATCAATCCCTCTTTTTCATCGCTCTATTCTTTTTTTACATCATCAATTCAGTTATTGATAGATGTTCTTGCTTGAAACGACGTGAGTGATAGTTTATAAAAAGGTAGTAGGAGTAATCTGAATATCAATTGTGACAGTTATAATCCAGGAGATGAAGTAAAATAATTTAAAAAATAAATCATTTTTCTTTTCTGTTCGTGAAATCCATTCCCATCTCCAAAACTTCATCTTAGTTTTTTCTATTACTCTATCAAATCTCCTACAGAAACTCTTTTCTCATCTGTGTGCGTTGCTCGTTCTCCTTCTATTTCCTTTTCCAATATTTGTCTCATACAGTTCTTCGAAGTATGTTAGATCTCATTACATTCTCATTATTATTTGATTTTGAGCACTACTTTTCTCAAAGCGACATTCAAATATCGAGTATTGTGAAGAAACCAGGTACATGGTATAGTTTATGGGTTCTTTGCCAATTCAAAGACTCTATCGGATTTGAGATCTGAAAACCATTTTATTGAAATGACTGAATAGTATGTTATATGCTGGGAACGGACTTGAAAGTGTCACATGAAACCATTTGAAAAGAGATTCGATAAAATCGAGTTACACCTTAAATGTACTCAACAAATCAACTCTATGTAGAATACACATTATTAGATATTGTTGTTGTTGTTTTGTTCTAATATTGTTTGTTTCGTTAATCAGCTGACGAACGTCAACCCTCAGAAGTCGAAACTTGTGCGAGCAACGGATTAACGAGGCCTTACCTTTTAACGTGCGATTACCCAGCACGGTGGCCCGGCGGGGAATGGAACCCCGGTCTTCTGCTTGAAAGGCGGTTGTTCGATAAATATTTTGAAAAACTCTTTCGAAGTTCCTTCATAACCATAAGCTAATGAAGGTTATGTTCTTACCAAGAGCATTACATTCCATTGAGCAAACAAATTTTTACCTAACTCAGCGCCTACAGAAACTAATATCGATCGCTAGGTCATTAGCTGCTACATTTTGACTACACTGGGAACGTCAACTCTCAGATATACTTTATGTTAGAGGTTACTTCAGTCAGCAAATTTTTATTCGATCATTCAATAAGAATTCTGCCAGTGTGTTAGATATATTTAGTGTCTAAGATATTTGTAGATTCGACAGTCGATTAAGATGTTATGCACCTTTCCTCAGCTATGGTGGACGTTTCATATTTATGGTAAATTACCCAGTAAACGTGCGTTACCACTTGTAGCAAATGATACGTAACGTAACCACGAACAAGTTGTTACGTCACGTCTAATGAAGACGAAGAACTGTTGCGTTTTATCGGTAACACTTTGACATGCGTGCCCGTAAGGTACGTATACATCTACGATATTCGTAGATTTGACAGTCGATTAAGATGTGATGCACCTTTTCTCAGCTATGGCGGATGTTTCATATTTCTGGTATATTATTCAGTGAAGATTCGTAATCACTTGTAGGTAACAAATGACCCTTAACGTAACCGTGAACACGTTACGTTGCGTCTAATGAAGACGAAGAACTGTTGCGTTTTATCGGTAACACTTTGACATGCGAGCCCGTAAGATACGCATGTCAAAAGTACGTAAGGTACGCCCGTAAGGTATGTATACATCTACGATGTTCGTAGATTTGACAGTCGATTATGATGTGATGCACCTTTTCTCAGCTATGGCGGTCGTTTCTAGTCTATCCCCCAGTAAAGGTGCAAATGACTCGTAACGTAACCGCGAACACGTTACGTTACGACTAGTGGAGTCGGAGTACTGTTGCATTTTCATACGTACCATTTTGACACGCGTAATCGAACCGCCATTTGTCAGTTCTTAGTCGTCGCATCAAATGATTGTTAGTTGTGCTCGACGACAATTCGGGACGAGTATATATGTATCCAATAAGGCGTTGTTTCGTACCTCGCTCGGTACTCAAAATAGGTACTTCAAGAAGTGGATCATGTCTTCTCGCATTGAGCCGAATATGTTCGGTTTTATGTTAGGGGCAATTGACTTATATGAATACGACTCTATAAGCCGAACGAACATTGCCTACCGAGTTATTTCGTACCTCTTTCGGCAGAATATGTACAGTGTTTTTTTACAGTACAATGGCTCATATGGATACGCGCCCTAATAAATATGATGAAGGGAGACGAGTATATCCTATTTTCAAACGGCTTAGAATTACTAGCTCATGTCGAGACAACTTGCTCAGAAAGCTCGTTTGTCAACTTTGTTTTTGATAGCTTCAAGTGTCACATTATTATTAATCCATTCTGATTGGCAACTGATTGATTATGTTGAATCTCAGTGTGAACTATTTTTCGGAGGTCATTGTGACAAATATTATTAATAATTTATGTCTACATTCCATTTCGGGTAGATTGAGAGTGTGGGATAATTGTGATTTTATATTTAATATTAGCATTATACATATCTCCATGAATTTTATCTTATAAATGAAAACAGATGGGGCATGTTTCGCGATAAAGCTCTTGGAGTAACAACTAGAATATTATTCTCTGTTTTCGAATAATCACATTCAACCACTTTTATCTTAATTGAATAAATAAATATAAGCGAAAGTTTTGTAGGACATATAGTCTACCTGAAGTAGTTCAATCAATACATTGATTAAACAGATAGAGTCACAATTATTGAAGCAAGATAAAAGAAATTGATATATTTCCTTCATATTTGCATGAGTCATTCTAATCCGATCAGTAACGTGTTCTGTGAAACTTGTTTGAGTCTTGACTCTATGACGAAATCATTAATTGAAAAAGTACTTCCTGAAATACTTGTACTAACAATTATTTTCATAGTGTATCTTATTTTACCTCTACACCAAGGAAATTAATACATACTTAATCTTTAGTTCTTAGCAGACCACCCGCTCAGACCATCGTTGAAAAAAATTGTCCTGGAGGTTACTTTTATAATTATTGGAGAAGTGGAAACGCTACAGAACCATCAGCATAAAAATGACATGTTTTAATCATATGTATGTAAAGGGTCCAGATGTTCATATTTTGCCAAAATTGATATTTCAGTGGCGTGTGACATGAAGTATCAACACGCCCAAAGGCTGTAGGAAAAAAATAATTGGGTTCAAACTAAATATCACATTTTTCATCGTTATCTCCCGTTCACAGTTTTTTGTGAACGGGAGAGATGGAAGTTCAAACTATCTAGCAAGCAGACAGAAGACAAAATGACTCATTGTTTATACTTTATGTTCAGCGTGTTATTCCATGGGACAAACTAGTTGGTGGTTTTAGTCGGTTTTTCCATGAACGTATGTACAAAATAGAAATAAGTTCACACTTTTTTCAGATGACTCAAGACTAACAAGATTGATTGTGATGTTTGGGTCTATGATTAGGTTGTCAAAAGCGGTCGCTGGTTTTATCTTTGGCTACGAAACAAAATATGCATATGTTTATTTTGAATACATCACTGGTTTCAACCACTATATCTTGGAGTGAATGCGTCATCAGGGCCACCTTTCTCTCTCTGTTTAATTTTTCAGGATGTTGGTTCCAAGTCAAAATGGGATATATTATCACTCCAAGATATTCAACCTCCACGACAATTGTATTTCTTCAAGCCGATGTTTTAGTGGTCCTAATCCCCCTATTTTGGGTCTCTTTGTGAATGATACTATGGTGGATTTGGATGGATATGTTCAGCAGGTCTTGCTTGGTCAAATTGGTTAAAATGGTGAGGATGTACGACATGTATTCCCTCACCATATTAGTATTATATTTGCCCTTGCCTAGGAAAACTAAGTTCAGCCCCAGCCTAGTACTTTAAATTCATTATCATCCTTTCTTGGTGAACTTTACAGTTTGCCTTCCATTGCAGATGAAAAGATTCTCTGATGAAAATCCCAGAAAAAATCATTGAATTGTTGTTTCATTATTTTTTTGCATTTTATTGTCCGTTTCTGTATGATGTATAGATTGTTTTACGTGATTTTTATGAAAGTGAAGTTACTAATCTTTCAATATAGCAATCTTTCATCTGAATTGGTCCTAGATATGGTTTCCAAATCAAAACAATTTCCCATATTAACAGACCATGGCAGTTGAGTTTATAAGTTCACAGCTATCTTAGTGACGAGCATTTTCAATTGTACGCCATTTGGGAATGATCTTCATCTCGATGTTTGGCAGTATTTGTTATTCTAAATTTGCTATGATCCAATGAGATTCTATCATGACATTAAGACTGTTTGCTCTGCAGACTTCACTAGGAGTAGGTCAATTTTTTTAATGTATCTAAATATTGCAGCTGTACCATATTTGCATCGAAGAATCGCCCTGTACACACGTACCTACTGATCGCACGCGAAGGGATATGTTTTTCAGTTCGGTGAAACGGGTCTGAAAGTTGGCCTACCGGGAACCGGGATGCGCATGTACCCTGATTACGTAAGAGTTTGAGCGTTGAGAGACGTCGGACGTCGCTTCCCTACGACGCCAAATGAGCGTGTCAGTCTGGCGTCGATGTGGTACGGTATGCGACCGTGTCGTCATTGAAATTCCACGCACGACAATTCGCGATCGGAAGGAATGTTTCGGCAGTTCCTTGTTTCATCAATTGATAAAGATGTCGGCCTCCAGTAGCCCTCTCATGAGGTAGGTTTGGTGTTTTTTGTGTTAACAAGATTTAGGTGGGGAGCCTCGTGGACATTTTAGTCGAATGTTCACAGCGGGAAAATGGTCGACTGAGCTTGCCAATTTTATGTAAGCAAAAGACAGTTTCACTTGAGAACATTGCTCAGTATTTTGGGATGTGAAACAATAATGTTGATATACCAATAGGATAATGTCAAAAAACTGAAATGCATGTTTTTTTTCATCTTTCCATCAAAAATGATACATCAGAAAAATGGAACACTGAATTTCATTCCACTCTTTTCATAAGTATTTTTTTATCGTGCACGAAATTCTTTTACTTATAATATTCCAGGGACCCTACTCCACTTATTATTCATCTTTTGGAAGGACGTCTGAACTGAAATATTTATTTTTGTGAATATTTGGGAAAACAATATTTTTCTGTTGAAGAAACGCATTCAAGTAAACAGAGGGGTGAATCATATTGAATACAAATTTTCTGGCATTTCTGAAATATAAACAAGTAGTATTTTAGTTATGATTACTTGAACACAAAATTATTTCAATTAGTTTGTTTAAAAATAGCGATTTTCGGATTTTGCTCGTTTTGAGAGTCATTCTTTGTTTTGATACTATTATTCAAATCTATTTCTGTGGCAGGCTATTATCGTTATATTTTCATTCGTTTCTGTTAAATTAGGTACGGTGTACTCAGTATTTCAAACAATTATTTTGAATGAGCTCTATCAAATCAATATTCAGATGAGAACGTATTAATCATTATGATAGAATTATAAATCATCATGTCGCGAAAATACATCTGAATCATACTACGGGTGTAGATGAGATATTAGATACAAGACAAGTTATCAGGGTCTAGAGTTTGAACCATTAATAGATATAGTATTTCATAAAACTCTTGATATTATCAAACGGTTTAAAAATATGAAAGATCCCATCAGACGACAAATTTAGTGGAAAACAAAAAAACAAAACTCTAATGGTCGTTAATCGTCTGGTTTTCTTTAATATTCATTTAAATAATCTTTTTTGTTGAATATACTCGCAACGTTGCTGTTTCGACAGCAGAACTTTCTGGCTAAATTAGAGATGGTATATTATTCAACGAGCCATTTGCCATTTAATGATAATAATAAGTTTATTGTTGGAAAGAATGGTGACATAAAAATGGTTGAATAATTGCAATAACAAATAAACTAAAAAACCACAAAGTCGAAGACTGTCTGTGGTGTGCGTATAGCCTAAGGTGAATAGTGTCGCTCAATAATATACGAAGCCACAATGCAGGAAATTATTTTTCGACGTCTAGTCACGCGAATTTTGAAACAGCTCAATATCAACAAAGCTTCTGGTCCTGATGAAGTGTCCGCCATCGTATTCAAAAGGTGTGCCAATGAACTCGCACCAGTATTTTGCAGACTCTTCAACCTATCTTACAAAGAAGGGGTTTTTCCTTCTTGTTGGAAGATTGCTCGCGTTCAGCCTATTTCCAAAAAGGGCAAAAAATATCTTCTAAATAACTATAGACCAGTCGCTTCGCTATCAGTGACATCAAAAATCATGGAGAAAGCTGTCGACTACCATATCCTTGAATATTTGGAAGCCTTCAACATCTTGAGCCATCATCAATATGGCTTTCGGAAACGAAGATCAACAGGCGACCTTCTATCGTATGTCACCCATATTTGGAATAACGCAATCGAGAAACATGGAGGTCAAGAACTGTTGCGCTAGAAATTTCTAAGGCCTTCGACCGTGTGTGGCATGAGGGTTTGCTGGACAAACTTTGATGCTATGATGCTTGTCTGTGGGTTAAATCTTGTACCCAGAACCTCTTGCACTCAAATTCATAGTTCTAATAACTACACCACGAAGAAGATTACAAACTGGTGAGACATTAAGTGAGACATTTTCAAAAAAATAATTTTTGGCCACTTCACAAATTTCGGGGTGTTTTCACTTCCGAGTTCATGTTGTCATTCCTGTTTTTCATCAGAAACTATGTATTTCAGAACGAAATGTCAGTTCATTCAATAACTTTGATGTTTGAGAACATATTTTACCTTTTATGAATTTGCTTGCCTATAATTGGTTCTAAGATGTGAGTTATGAGTCATTTTGGCTAATTACTCAAAAAGAAACAGTTACATAATTCATGTTTTTTTTCCAATAGTTATAAAAATCAAAATCATACTCGTTCATAGCAGCTACGAGATTTCGTTATTAGAATATGAAGTTGTGACTTTATTTTATGTTGAAACAATAACAATTTTATAATTTTTCAATAGAAAATTGCACGGATGGTGCTGGTATCGAATTTGAGTCTGCGTGGGAATATAACTTAAGTTTTTCATAGGATAAAGTGTGATGTTCATGAATTGGTGCTAAATTACAGCCGTGATAAAAAGTGTTGAGAGGTTGCCAGACTTCAAATTGGGGTGACAAAGTGAAACACAAACTGAATGAAAGAAATATTTTCGTGTAGTTCTTTCTGAAAGGTTTTTTCAGTTCGTATTTGAAAGAAACTTTTGTGCGTGACCTACATATAGAAATTTTTCATTAAAGTTATTTTATTCTTCCTTGCTTTGGAAGTTAGTGATGGAGAAATAGAAAGCCAAAAAGCCATTTTTCCAAAAAATAGATCTATCATAAGAATATTCCCTTATCATATGTGATGGATTTTTCATCAACTCATCAGGACATATCATAAACTATTACCTACCAATTTCATTCAACATTATAATTCAGATTCGACAAAGGGGACGAATTCAATTCTATTTGTTCATTTGCTGAATTTTTGAACTTTCAGGTCTATTAATTTCTGTTTTGTTAATGAGGTGATGAAAATTCCCTTTTATTGTTCAAATCAGGCATATGATTCAAATATATATTATATGGAACACGAATTAGATGGAATTCAGTTAGTATGAACACTTTTCAATTTGAATATTGAAGACTTTCGTTTCTAAGACTCTTGGAAAACTCATTTCAGTTTTATTGCTTCAAAAAGATTTGATGTTCGAGTTCACGAGTACAAACCTGTAATAACTAAACAATTATCCCTCTTCATGATATGATTCAAATGTATGGAATAAAGAAATTATCAATGAATATTGCAGTGTAAAAACTGCAGCGAAAGACGAATGTTGTTCGGCAATCGAAGTTAGGCTTTGGTAGCTTGCCTGAGGGCCTCGTGTATCTTCGATATTCTGAATCGAGTATTCTGTCGATCCCATAGAAGGAGATTTCGTGGGGAGAGATGATCACGCCCACTTATACTTAGACTTGTTCTTCAACGAAAGTTTTCTCAATCAACGCATTCGTGGTTCGGGCTAGCACCACTGATGAGACCTATGGTGGGTCAAAACAGAGCTGTTAGGCATCGGATCACGAATGATCTGCTTTCAACCAAGGGATAATAGGTCAAGTTTAAGGAAAAAATATAACCTTTGTAATGTATATTGAAGCTAATGAACAGTTTTTGAAATATAGATGGCAACATTGTTTTTTGCAATATAACTTGGGACATGTATCAAGATGATCTTGTAACTAATTCGGTATGAATGAAAAGTGTAAACACTTCTCACATGGCGCTAGTAGAATGAGTTGAAATGGATTTTTCCGTTTTCCAGCTCTCATCCCTATACAAACCGGGCCACCGTCTGGCCAGGTTTCTCGAAATTACCCTCACCTTTTCTACCATCAATTTGAAATACGACAACTTCGATGTTGCTGACAAAAAATATAGCCCAAATATTCCTCAACAATTTCTCTTATAGTCGTAAGCATTTATTACATTAATTTTCTCATTATCAATTATTTTAAACACTCCTTCTGAACATGCCCATGTCTCCTGAAATTATTGACAATTCCTTTGATGAATTTGCTGCAATTGATTGTGACTCGTGAGCACTGAACGGAATTTATTTTTCATTTTAACATCTGTCATAACTTTATAACTGATAAAAAATTGATAACAAATTGATGTCTTTGTCCTGCGCCATTTCAGATGTTTTTTTTCACAATCGACAAATTAAGTTTGGAAAAAATCTATTATAATTGCAAAAATCTCACGTTTGTTTCTTCGTTTTTCAAAGATGTTTGCTTTCAATCAGAAAAAAAATGGCCCGCTTACGAAGCTTTATTAAGAAATATTATACATTTTCTGAAATAACATACATCAGTTTAGTTCCCTTCAGTATGTAAAATTGAGAAGTTGACGAAGTCCTTTTTAGTCTACAGATTGTAGGCTATAGTGATTTATTAGAAGTAGACGATTCGGGATACTTCTCTTTTTCCCTAATACATTTTTTAGAGTGACATCATTATTAACCACAGAGCTGAATAGAGTCATCATATATCCATCATATATTCATCATATAAATATATATTTATTTTCGTCTTTGTCATCTACAAGCATTTGATGCTTGTAGATGACATATATGTAAATAGTTTAGTTAAAGTTCGAAATTCGAAGTATATGAGAACATGTACTACTATTTTTTTCGTAATGCTGTATAACTCACATGAATTGATCTACTTTCATGAATAATAAGTTTCTCTTGAATATGAATAGAACCATACATATATGAATCATCGACCTAGATCAAAAATAACACTGTCTCTGTACCGAACAACAGATTAGGTACCATCGCATTGACGTAATATATCTGGAGTTCTGACAGAACTGTTTTTACTTTTACATTCCATGTAATTCTATAATCAATGTCATTTGATTCATTCGAAAACAGAAATGAAAAAATATATGTTGTACTTCAATGTTCTGATCAAACAATAGCGGTTTAGAAACAGTGTTTGGCTTTCAACTGCTTCTTCTTAGAATGAAAAATACAGGAAACCTACGAAGAAATGAAAAAACAAGTAGGTTGAAAATAAACTCTTCACAAAAATGTGTAGATCTTGCACAGAAGTTTCTTTCAGATAAAAAGTGAAAAATAACAATTTTCGAACCTTCCAAACTCTTCGAAATAATTACTTTCTTAAGGCCATTCAATTACACAAAAATTCCCTTCTCTCATTCAGTTTCCATACTCCATAAAATCGATACACAACTTCAGATATGAAATGATTAGGATTGACAAATATCGCTTATATGAAACATTCTCATCTCTATGGTATACTTCTTGAAGTTTTGAATTCAAAACACTTGTCTTCAAGTCCTCATCATTATCTTTTTGACCTTTTGAAGACGAATACATACATTTCTTGCATAAGATTACGACTTAATATCACCAAAAGAGGCAATTCTGCTCTTGTCACGATGACACTTCGTAAAAAAATGCATACATTATTGAATCAATTTCAGTAATAAGAATTTCGATTGAATAGAAGAGGTAACATTTCTTAGGAGAAATTAGTTTTTGGAAAGAAAGCGTCTTGGAAGTTCTACAAATTTTTATTTGAAGATGAAGAAGTTAATAGCCAAAACATTTATCCCCAAAAACCAATATCCTCTACAAATATTTGCTTTTCCAATATCACGAGTTTGTTATTGATGGGAACAAATCAATTAACATGTGAACGAAGTGAGCAGAATTGCTTCTTTCGGTTAGAAATAGTCGTATGCTTGCTTTCGTCTTTGAAAGTTCAAAAACGTGCTGAAAAGGAGTCGAAGACAAGTGTTTTCCACTCGGAACTCTGTAAAGTACACCATTAGGGATGATATTGTGGGATATTTTATATCAATACTCTTTCATATATTACGTTGTGTGGCGTCCCCATTGATATCTGTTATAATGAATGGTTGAAGTACAAACTGAATGGGAAAAAGTTATTTTCAGATAACTCAATGTTCATATGAAAGTAGTTGTTACGAAAGAGATTTTCTCTTCACACATTTTGTTTATGGTAGTGGTAGTTCAAGTAGTGAAACAATGAAAAGACAACCTCTTTTTGAAATGTGGAAGTCGTGTTATATGCATATAACAAAAATTTATCATTTTCAAAGAATTTCTTAAGAAAATTGTTACACAAAGAAAGAGTAATAGGCCTAGTACTGTACCGTGAGGTACACGCAAATTATACGTTGTGAATGCAGATGAAAAAAATTTTTTCTACTGTTAATTCCATCTAGATGTGATGGAGTAATTTACCGAGACTGTTGATTCCATATTGGGCCAAATTATTCATGATCTATGGTGATAAACACATTCAAATGTCTTGCTGATGTGAAATATCCCAACAGAACATTAGCTCATTTCGATCCAGTGAACAATTCCACCAAAGAAAACATAAACAGCGTCAGTTATACCCTTTGTCTGTTGAAAAAACCATGTTGAATATGGGATATTATACAATTCATTCTTACGTGTTCAGAAAATAGATGTGGGAAGGCGATTTCAGAGGTTTTAAAAAACTTAGGAACTGTGATGGGCCGGTAATTCATTACATCGTTTTCGTCATGATTTCTTCGAAAAGGTACAATTCCATCAATTTTGAGATGATTCGAGCAGAAGGAAGAATATTTTTCACCAAAAAATTTGGCATATTGTTATAATCGCACGACCTTGTTTTTTAAGTTAGCTCTCAGTGGCCGACAACTTTTATTCATGGTTTTTTTTATTGAATTAAAACTGAAATCATCACCAACATTAATTATTATAATAAAAGGTCTACCTTAATGACAAACAGTTATGCCACAATTAGCTATTCAGGGCAGCCGCACACCTCCAAGGCGAGTTCAACAAGACAGTGTGATGAATATCACTCTCAAGTTTTCGTACAGAAAAGTGAATCAGTCATGTGCCCGGTTCATAGCCTACTTTCCATGGGGGTTCACTGACTCCGAACTCCCAACGAACTTGAACTGTCCTAATAATGTTTAGACTTCCACAGACAAGTTTCACAGACGTGAAACGTGATGTTCTGATGGTATTCCAGAATTTTTCAGCGACTCAATCGAATAAGTAAACATTCTGCAGTAGAATCTAGCAGAAGTTAAAATTTTCCCCAGTTTTTTAGGGTCATTATTCGAGATGAAACTCGGCGATATGCTGAAACCACAATGGTTCATTTTATAGAAATTATAGTAAAGGAAATAGAATCATTCACTGACCAGGATTAAGTTGAGAATTTCGGGGCTTCAAAGAATTCTGTTTCGGACTCACTCATTGCCACTTGAGTAGTTAGGTGATTGAATTCTCAGGTGTATGATATATATAGTATCCCAGGACCTTTTCCTGGAAATAAATTAATCTATATTTACTTCATTCAAATTTGTATATTTCTAGTAGGATTTTTTGAAACAGAATGATTCATTCGGGATAATGAAGTTATTACATGAATTTTTCGGATTTATTATATATGGTATCAAAACTTTCAAACCAGGTACTTTCCATGGAGTAAAAATCAATTCTGAAGTTTTATATACACATTCGTGAAATTGTTCAGGATGAAACCTTTTTTGTAGTATTCGTTTCATAGGTGTTCGCTCATGTTTCATGTTGACGATTGTAAGATTATGTATCAAACTATTCATTTATCACATACCCGACCTGGACGCTGAACATATATACCGAAATTATTTTTCTGTAATATTATCACATCCGCTTGTACATGAAGAAGATTCCCTTTTCATCTGAACGGCGTGCTTTTGGAAATATCAGGCCTGAAGTTTCGCCTTCAACAAAGCTAGAAAGTTGTATAGTATTCCAGAACATTCGAAAACATTACTTAGCATTCCGATCCTGAAATATGGCCGAAATACGTGGGGGTGGATCGCTTCAACTCTCGTTTTTTACGGTAAGGACCAAATATAACAGAGGAACATACCGAGAACCCCAACAAAAAAGATACGAATCGTAATCGAATAATATTGTTAAAGATGTGTTGTACTTAAATTGCCAAAGTCTCATAGCGCACGCACTATGATGAAATATCTCAACTAGTTTTTGACGAAAATCCCTTGGTGTTGTGCCTAAGTAACTGAAGATATCTGTGATGTAGAAATATATATTGACGGATATGAAATCGTTAGATGTAACTCAGTAAGTAGACATACTGATGGGCTTATTCTCTATGTTAAAAGAGATTTAAAATATAAAGTTTTGAAAAATCTAAGCTATGAAATGAATTACTAGATAACTTCTATTAAAATAACTCTCGATAAAAAGGCACGGCAATTAACGTGTGTATACCATTCTCCAAACGCGAGCCATACCGAAATGTGCGTGTATATTGAAACAATTTTAGAAGAAACTGACTTTAGTCAAAACTGCATATTTCTAGGAGACCTCAATATTCGTCATATCCCAAATGATATGTATACAATGAAAGTAAAACAAGCTTTCACACTATATGGTTTCAAACAATTTGTTACATTTTATACAAGAGTCACAGAAAGTAGTGCAAGTACGACTGAACTGGTTTTTTCTAATAACTATGACGTGGAAATACATAAACTCAATAATAAAATTACTGACCATGAAACGTTAACATTAAGCATACAACAAAGTGATTATAATATTACCCAGCAATACTATCAATTTGGAAAAATTGACTACCACAACTCAAGTCTAAAATTTATCGAGAAGGAATGGCTCTATAACTCGGTCGATGTAAATAAAGACTTCACAAATTTTATCGTGGATATAAAAGAAACCCTCCATAGTGAATACTGCCAGCAAATCAGAAAAGTCATAAAATCAAAATAGTGGTTTAACAAAACCGCTAAAATGGCTATATCCGACCGTAACTGTGCTTATAACAGATTCATAATCTCTAAGTCTAAAGATGATTGGATGTCATATACCCAAAAAAGAAATAATAGTGTTACGGTAATTCATAGTCTCAAAAAAACATATTATGAAAATAAAATTTATAATGTAAAAAGTAACCCACAGTTACAATGGAAAACCTTAAAGTCTTTAATAAGAACAAAGCCTTCCAGTGAAATAATAACTATTATCAAGAATAATGTCGAGATACACGAAAACATAGAAAACGAATTCAATGAATATTTTATTTCGAGTATTGAACAAGTCGTCAGCAACATACCAAATGTTATATTAATCTTAAGAGAGGAAAATCGAGCGGTAAACCCAAATAAAAGACTCGATCAATTCGGAAAACTTTCACTCGGAAAACTCAAAAAAATTATTGGATGAAATAGATTTTAAATTATTAAAAAATACTTTTGATGTCATTGGTTATCTTTTCCTACACTGTATTAACACCTCCTTACAACTCGGAGAATATCCCGAAAATCTAAAAACTTCAACTGTAATTTGGAAAAAATATTAGAGTTGTCAACCTATAACCAATTCAGAACATATCTTGATACTCAAAAGCTGATTAATCAAAACCAATCAGGCTTTCGAAGCGTGTGAAACAGCATTGCAAAAAGTAGTGAATGACTTTAAATACGCCATAGATGAAGGTAAATGTGTTGTAGCGGTGTTCCTAGATTTACGTCGTGCATTCGAAATTATAGATAGACCAATTCTACTCAAAAAAATCTTAAATATTACTTCGGAGTAGATGCATCCGCATATAAATGGTTTGAGTCGTATTCAGAACACAGGTATAAAAAACTAAAATCGGTAATAAAATATCAGAAAAAAAGCTGTTGTGCTGGAGTTCCACAAGGAATTGTATAGGGCGCTATGCTTTTTATATGTTTTATTAACGACATATCAAATATAGATTTGGGCAATTGTAGATTGCACCTATTCGCAGATGATACTATTGTCTACATTATGGAGAATAATATTAATAACTTAATAGGAAAACTAAACCAGTACCTCAAAAAGTTTGTGACTAGTTTAATAATAATAAGATCGTTGCCAACATAAATAAATGTAAATACATGATAATAAAAAATAAACGGAAAATACAAGAAGTAATTGATCGCAGTATTCAATTTGACGGTAGAGATCTGGAATGTGTGTCCAATATTAAATATTTAGGTATAATTATTGATGGAAAATTTACCTTTAGTGAGCACATTGGTTATATTTCAAATAAAATATCTAAAAAATAGGCTTTGCTTATAGAATCAGCAATACAGTAACTCAATACACTAAACAATTGATATATAATAGTATAATAAAACCTCATTTCGAATACTGTTCGTCTATACTCTTTATGTGCAGAAAATCAGATATTCATGAGCTGCAGATCTTTGGTTGTGATCGTTATCGTAAAGATGTTGGTGTAGTTGGTACTTGAATGATCGATAATTATTATATTTGTGAAGAATTCTCCAAACGGACGAATAACTTATATCACACTCAGAAACAATTTGGCGAATTGACACCGTACAATTCACTTCAACATAGGCCAACACTTCTTTTTCTTCACTGACGATGAAGTTATTGACATTTTCTTCTGGTTCATTTCGCATTTTTTTCCAGTTTTGGAGAATAATGCCGAGTGGGATGGCGACGATTAGAGAACCTCTGAGCATAAATTCAAACTGCATCAATTGCATTCTTTTTTGTTTTTCCGTAAGTTAGCAACATGTCAATTATCTCGTTTCCAGTATAATTTGCCATATCTAATTATGAACTACACAACAAATAAATTTTCACAAGTGTATCGAATACCTACTATTTTTCATCAAGTATGATCGTTTCTTGCAATTATTCAGAAAAATAGAGAAAATAAAGTGATAGTGTGTGGCATTAAATTATTCGTAAGAAAATGATATTTCACAAAATGCCGACGAGCCACCCCCTTTCCATTTGAAAAAAACAAGTTAATTGAAAAAATTCATATTTTCGACTGTGTAATAATTCCTAAAACAACTGTGAAGTCATAAGCCTCACAGTCCTAGTTTCTCCATGTTACATGATCAAGAATGAAGCGATCTACACGATCCATGGCATTCTAGATTGAAAATTGAAATAAAAATTATTTTATTTGTCAAATATTGACAAGTGAAGAATTGTTGGATTCAAAATGTCATTCTCGATCGAAATAAGTATTTATACATAGGATGTCCCATTCAAAATTCGAATGTTGGGGTCATTTTAGGTCAAACCGGAAGTACGGCAAAGCAAGTAAATATGTTAAAAAATGTAAATTGAACTATAATAAACAACCTTCAAATATCGTTTTCCTATTTCCAATAATAAAAAAGTTATAGGAGTGAGCCTCTTTAGAGAATCGCCCGGTATAATGTGTTAATTGATTTTTGAATAATTATGAAAGAAATTTTGAAATACTGTTGTGATAATAATTCAATGATGATCAAAATATGATTCCAAGATATATGGTTATAGATTCCAAACAGATATAGGTGATGGCGAGGTACTGAAAGTGTTTTTATAACGTATATTTATATTTTTCTCTATATTATGCTATTCCGGTTGTTCAACGAAATGAAATTGAAAATGGATTATTTTCTATACCTAACCTCCTTTCGATGTTCTAGATGACACTCTCAGTATAAGAAATATAACATAAAGTCACTGTTGTGTGGAAATCTCACAAGAAAGTATTACTTTCGGTGTCGACCAACTCTATCACATTTTTTGTTGTACAACCAGAATCTGTCTAAACTTCAGTGGCACTGATAAATTCTATTATTATTGAAACTATTCGGAAGATATAATACAGTAGAACCCGCTTTCATGGGCATACAATTTTTTTAGTATGTCTCTCATTTCTCAGGAAAAACAAAACCATTTTTGAATAAGTTATTTAATTTAGATTTTTCTTAGTGACAGCAAATTCTTGATTTCACATTCATTACTTTATTTTCTGTTTCACGAAACTTCACAGTTGATCGGAAAAAGGTTTGTTAATCTACTTATTTCTTTGGGGGCAAATTTATATACATGAGGACAAATTCACGCCTGAAGTAATTTTGTAGTCACAGACAATGTCGGGCTTTTCTCCGTAGGAATGAAACAATCTCCAAAGCCTACTTATCATTCCCTCATAGCAATGCCACGCTTTCTACAAAAGTTCAACGTTACAACTGCTGATAGTTCACGTAGTTGTAATAAAATTGGAGAATAAGAAAAGGAACTCCTTTGGAATAACGAAGGCGTAACGGAGCAGCCAATTTGAAATTTAACTTCGAGACAAAAGGCAAATTTCCACTAAGAGGAGACGAATTTTCTCTTATATGTAAATAGTAGTAATGAGGAACATGAAAATTGATCATGGTTATGAGAAAATTCGCCTTTTACTTTCTCCATTACATTCATTCCTTTATACTACTCATGACAATAATTACGAATTTTCACAATATAGACTTTATTTCTAATGCGCGTTTATATTGTGAAGATTTGTAATTGTGTCACTGTTACTGCCCTGTTTATATTTCAGTATAGAAAGTGATCAATAAAATCCTTCAGGAAAGAAATCAACTTAAAATTGTACAATAATTTTTTATATAACTTTTATCCGAAATCAACCGACAAAAAAAACAGAAGTAGGGAACAAATCAGGGGCTTACGATTTTTTGGGGTCGGTGCCAATAAATCTATAGCCATAATTTGTTTTTCCGCTCAATGACAGTATTTGTTCGTTTAACCTAAAATTAACACTGCATTGTATAGGGTGATTTTTTGAGAGGTATAGGATTTGATTTTCAAAAATACACCAAAAATTTGAAAACATTGATGAAATCTTTATTAGAATCGACAGAACCATCAATATAATTTAATGTTTGAAGATGATTTCATGCAAATGTTTTCCGCGACTCCGCTTTAGATGGCCCATGCGCAAGGTCCAATTTTGGCACATTCTCTCTAACATATCGACCGGTGTTTCACGTATAAATGCTTCAATATTGGCTTCTAGAGCGTCAGTCGTTGCTGGTTTTTCACAATAGACATGAGCCTCAACATGACTCCACAAGAAATAGTCCAACACCGTTCGCAAATTTAGAATTTTGACAACTCAATTCCAAATTTGCCGCAATGCACTGATTTTTATTAGGAATAAAATTTTCTGACAAGTGGACAACAAAGGAGTTTCCCATATGATGTAAAAAATTTTTGAAACACTGTTGATAGATACGAGCATTTTTTATTTTTTCAAAAATTCGTAGGATCACATCATTGCGAGGATCATGAAGGTATGAAAAAAAGAGTACTTGATATTTTGAATACTGAGTAGGTATATTTCTCATACAGAGCAACAATTAGTTCTATTCAACCCTTGGATGAATATTCAGTGTGTCATTTACAG
>WOGR01000671.1:0-23612 GCA_015342045.1 Leptinotarsa lineolata | reverse complement strand
GGCTGAAGTGCCCAGCAGCGGGATTGAGAACCGCTCCAGAAGGAGCGGGGGTGGATGGAATGTTGTATTAGGTTTTCCTCATAAAATTTATTTTGTGAGGCGAAGCTTCTACTCCAGGGCACCCAACCGGGAGGGGGCATGGGGGGAAAATAGTAGTTGATGGAGTGGAGACGATAGGAACAAGAACCCGAGCTTCAACTCGAGTATTGCGACCGTTACCACATCGCCTTTGAAAATGTCTACCGCAGCAGTTCGTGGCCAAAAATCTTAGAAGATAGCCTTCATACAGTTATCTCTGGCCGTGAAAGTTCACATCCTTCGATTATTCATATTATTGACTGACAATCGGAAACGAAGCGATGCAGGACAAACGATTATGTGAACTCTTTTCGTAAAATATGACAAGGAATCAGCTGAAATTAGAGTCGCCACATAAGTTACACCTTGTATAACAATGTGACTACAAAAACGGTTATTCACACGTCACAACTTTAGACTCAAAACTTTTCCGTTCTGTGCTTCTAAAAACAACGAACTACTCCGAAAAAACAACAAACATCAATGGAAACGTCCATGGACGATACAAATCCCTGACTTCTCACATTAATTTTGTTTAATAACACCATTAGTGTGTCGATGCGAACAATTGACGATATTATTCGGGTCACATACTTTTCGAACAATACGAACTACCGAACTATGATGAGCAAATATTTAAAACGTATCGAGAATTACCCGAAAGTGTCTGTTAATAGATCATAATCAATAAACCGAATGACGACATAACCTTTACATGGTAAATGAAAGATATTAGGAATATTTCAACAACTATCTATGATAACAATTATACAATTTTCAAAATGAATTCAATTCAAAATGCGTTTCGCTACACGGTAGCTTCCTCAGTAACTGGTACAGCAAACTACTCTGAAATATCTTTTATATAACAATAGGTAGTGACAGAATTGAACCATAGCGCTGCCAAAACAGCTTTAGGCAACGGTTTTCTTATTCAAGACACCCTGTATTGTTCTGAAGTAACGCTAACAGTTCGCAAAAACTGATTATAACTAGAATGCAAGTCCAAGGATCATTCAATATGACTCAATTAATATGTACATCAAATTAACAGTTTAATCGAAAATACTGCTATGTCACTTCTACTGGCAGTGACATCTGAATTATTATGCCATTGCTAAATTTTTATGGTTTACACCCACACGTAAACGACCACATATATTTGTTATTTGAAAAAAAGTTTCGTGATGAGCTGTTATTTTACACAATCAATCTGTAATGGTTCATCAACACTCATCGCAATAACTTGAATTAGTTATAGGCGATTGAAGTTGTTGAAGTATTATTTATCTTTCAATTTTGTGATGAAAGAGAGTGAAAAATTATTGATCGATGTTAATACAAACTCTTTGTTATGAAATATTCGAATACATTCCAATACTTGAATGTTTTTTTAACGATTTTAATATTTTTTAATCTTTCTACTGAAACTTTGCAGATATTTGAATGTGTTGCTCCAAATGCAAGTGCAATATAGTTAAAAGGTCCTACATATATTTGGAGACAGAATATTATGGTTAAAACCCATTATGACCTATCGTTACTTATAGGTAACGCAGATGAAAGTTTCTCCTAATTGCAATAGTTGCCCTATTTATGAGATTTTTCACTAGATGGCATTGTATACCCCATCTTCGAATGTCAAAATATCAAAACGTTCAATTGCTTTATTTTCCCATACACTGTACCCCAATAATGCCTTCATTTTTTTCAACTGAAAATTCAAAAGTGATCAAATTCCGGTCATAATATTGGGTACCCAATGCACAACTGATCAATTTGAAAGGTTATAAAATATTTCTCTATTGATGCTATACAATGTGCCACTTCTCTTATCGCTTTCATACGTTCGAAACGAAAGATTTCTCACGCAGTGAGAAATATTCGCCATTACAGTGAGAAATAATTTCTCTATTTGCTATTCGAAAGAGATGAAAGAAATGAAAACTTCTTTGCGTATTGCCAAAAATAAATTTTGAGTTCGAGTCATGAGTCCATTATAAATATCCACCGTTATCAAACACTCAGTGTTTAGCAATTCAAAGATCAAATCAATGTCTCAACTCACTACCAGCATACTGAACTCAACAAGAAACCAATTTTGCGAGAAATTCAACCCAGAAACCAACTTTCTGTCCACACTTCTTTGACCTTTTAATGTTAGACGTCTTGATAAGAGCGATATTTAATTGAAGGTCGACACTATATTTAATAATTTGTGAAATATTAATAATCGCAAATGAGCCAAAACATATTCCCAGATGTTTATTTAATGCTTTCAAGTAAATACAAACATCATGCCGGTACCGAATGTTTATATCATCCATGAAATACAGCCGATATCAAGTGGTTTCTGTATAAAAATCAGATGCTAAAAGCACCCATAAATCAACCAGAAAGTTCCATATTCCTAACAATTTGGATGATTTATAGTGGCGCAAAACAATATGAAATGTTTTTCATAACATAACTGAGGCAATGTTCCAAAAAGTTGTGTAGTGTATCATAATGGAGTGTTATCAGCTGTTCATCAGAAGTTTTCATTGAAAAAGAGGGTTATCACAGATATCAAGTAGCATTTTCCTAATCGACAGTTACTGGTGATGTAAACTAAAACAACAGCGACAATATCAAGAACTTTTTCATAACGACTTTTCTCTCTCTGATTTCTATAGCCGTTGCTTTCCATTCGAGGAGATGTATATTTTCTGGAGATGCATTAAATACATGCAGGGCTTTTCCACATCTGGTTTCGATGGAGCATAGTTTAATAAAACGCATTTGCTGACCTGCTATGAGGAAGTCTGTTTCCTTTTCCTAGGCTGCTCAAAAATTTGGTGCATGTTCATGAGATATTTTGCTTTCGAGGAAGCGATGAGTCGATTCTTGGTAGCACCAGATTGGAAGAATTGAGAAACTCTTGCTCTTGATCTGATATTACGGAAAGGAGAGTTGGGGTTATTCAGTAGACAAAAATTATTTCAGTAGAGTCAGAGTCTTTGGAACTTTCTGGTCCCACAAAAAGTCCCACATTGCCTCGACAAGGCACTCTACCATAAGAGGGTCACCTTTCTGGACGGTTGAGGCATCTGGAGTATTCTCTGGAAAAGAGAGGAGATAAGTATGTCGGAATCTGCCACGTATACTCAATTACAGCTTTTCATTTCCCTGTAACATCAAGATGAGAGCCAAAATTTCTTCCAAACCTTGGTTGACAAATAAACTCATCGATCTTGGCAAAAGTTTGCATTGGAGTTGATATTTTGGCCTCCCGAATGAAAAGCAGAAAGAAGTGCTTCAATCAGTGAAGTAGTGTATTGGATATTCAATACGTTCCACTAGGTACAAAAAATTTGAAGGCAATTCGGATATCTGAGCAACATTGGCCTTGAGGCAAAGATATCCGGAAGAAAAAGGGAAAGAAGCGTTCATTTCAAAGGAATGATATGTAGAATAGATAAAATCCCATTCAAAAATAATCAGAGTAGAAGGAACAGGTTGAATTTTCTTGTGTTTCAACACCATTTTTTCAATTAGAATTTTGGCACACCTCATGGGCCAAACGGCTCATTTGCGAAAATTATACTTATCATTTTGAAGTACCCAAAAACTCATTCGCTATGAATAAAGCAAGGCTTTATTGATTCTTCAGGCCCTTTTCGTGTACATGCTAAATGTTAGTGGTTATCCAGAAATTCAATATCATTTTTGTAGGACAAGTAAGAGAACCTGCATATAAGTAGAAGTAGCAGTTTATTTACTATGTGATGAAGCAGGATGATTGGTGTTCTACTCAGAAGCAGGAGCTTTGACGGCGTTCAGATTTTTCAAACTTCATGTAACGCTGTCAAATTTTCATACTCAAAAATCGTTTGGGATGAAATCAAGATGAGTTTTCTTATTGCAGGAATAAATTATGTTGTGAGTGGAAATGTTTGGAATTAATGGAATGAAATCAAAATTTGTTATAGGATGTCATTCAATTATCCTCAGTATTTTTATATTTTGTCGAAACAGTTCTAAAAGAAGTTTCAAGCTTACTCCTTCTTCATCTCTGCCAAAAAATATGAAAAAGAATTTGCTATAAAGATGGAGAAGCAGAAAGACGAAAATCTTCGTTTTCCAAAAAATCAATGTCACCTAAAAACATTTTGGTGCAGTTCAAGTTCATTGACAACTCACAAATCGCTAAATGAGCCAGGGACCTTGACAAGCCAATTGTATATGTTCCAAACGATCAACATTTTGGTGGTTTTAGATATATCTATACCGAATGAAAATGTTCAACTCCAATGATGAAACCTTCAGGTATGCACTTGAAAGGAAATTAATTGAATTGTGGTTAGACATCTAGCACCACTTGGAGTCGGTCAAAATAGCGCTTTCTGGTGTATCACGAATGCGTTGTTTTTGAGCTCTCTTTTCGGTTAGTTGCAGTGGGAGCTACAGAAAAAGACAACAAACGAATCCTGATATTCGACATTACTAATATCTGATATTATTCTTGATATATTCAGATATTGATATTCGACAATTTATTCTTCATCGGCTTCTTCGAGAAGAGATATATTATCACCTCCACTCACTCCGGCTTGACCTTGAGTCCATTAACTCATTCGGACTGTCAGAAGACAGTGTGTGTCGCCTATGTCAAATATGATGGAACAGCAGAGCATATACTTTGTGCCTACCCTGCCGTGGACCGAATCAGGTTTCTAGACTTTGGTGGAACCACACTCTTGCCATCTGACCTGAAAGATCACTCACCATAAAAACTAATCGGTTTCGTCAAGAAGCTGGGTTTATTTGGTCGAGTTTGAATAGATGTGAACCACGAGAAATCCTTGTGGGTTGCGGTGGAGGGTCGAATAGACCCACTCACTTCTGTGAGTGGGTCTATGCTCTGTACAAATATGCTTCTGTTACCTTTCTCAGGCCTCCTTCGGAGAACAGGGTCATGGGATAGGGTGCCAATTCATATGAAAGGGGAATTTTTAAGTCCTCATCAGACTGTTTTGAAATACACACCCTTTGAAACGAAGTTAGTGGATTGATTGCAGTAATTTTCATGTCCGAAGCACCTCTTCCCACCACATTGAGTTATTCTTACAGTTGTTGATGAATCTAGAAAGGGTTTCAAACAGTTAAGAAAGAGCGTATTGCGTATGATATTAGCCTATTGACTTTTTTGAGGGAAAATTCTCGGTATGTACCTGGAAATTTTGTCAGTTTTGAAATCCTGGTGCTTTCTGAACACAGATTTTCATGCTCTACGACTATATTCTATGACTTTTTTGATTGGAGTGACTGTTTTGAAATTACAGCTCTTCAAAGTGCCGGAAAAGGATTTTTCGAAAAAATTGCCGTTTTTCAACGAGCGATTGCTCCTAGATGGTCGAACCGATTTTTATATTCCAATCAATCATTCGACGCAGAATGCAATTCAGTTCAATTGAGTAACGAATATATTTCTTTGTGGGAGGCTTCCTTAACGACTTGTAAGCAAAAAACTGAATTAAGTCCGGGTTTTTAGGTCCCCAAAAGTAGTCCCGATAAAAATTTGGCTGGATTCGCTTTGTTTCCCACTATTGGGGTGCCAAGACACCTATTAAAATTTGGAAACCTAACATCCGACCTTTTGTGGGCAAACAACCCCTTTAACGTATATATTGACTGGACTAATATTCCTATAAAGAAATAATTCCTCAATAATTTAATTTAGGACGAAAGGTGAAAGCAGAGGATACTTTTCATTGTAGTAATTATTCGTTTGGTTTCTGATTTGCAGTGTAAAAAAAGTCGAGAATCGTGCGACGCAAACGAGTGATGATGATGAGAGTATTAATGAGGAAGAAGATAGCGAGACGTGGTATGCTTGCAGCCTCTGTGATTACAGGACCAACAGCAAACTAGATCTCTGTAGACACACAAACATTCACATATTGTGAACAAACACAAAGATTGGCCATTATTGAATGAAATCACCTCCAAAACTGATCGAAAAATTCAATTAACGTAACGCAACGGTAGGTCTAAAAATTCCGCGATGGCATAAGTGTATCTTTCAAGGATAGCTTACCAAATCCATTTCAATTCCAAATAATTTGATAAATCCGGTGGTTTTCTTTTTCTTTTAGAGGAAAGTGTGTTCTAAAATGTTGTATTTTTGAAATATTGAATAATTGGCAGATTCTGGAGTGTGTTCATATCCGAAATGGTCTTCACCAGTTTTATAGTAAGGAATTGTTCTACTCGTTTTTTGTTTCAGAATTGTTATTTATAGATTAACTGTGCAATACAATACTTCCAGACAAAATACTTTTGTGAAATTACATAACCAAAAGTTGGCAATTTGTATCCATTTTGAAGTAGTGTAAATTTACGTGTTCCTTTGTAAATCGTGAAAATTACATATTTTTACTGGAGTTGACTTTTATGATAAATGCTTATTTTTTCTCAAAGTGAAGAAAATTATTCTGTATCAGCCCCAACAAATTTTCATAGCAATTTAATTCAGAAATACTTGATAGCTAGCAAGGAAAAGTGCGTTGGAAAATCACATAACCAAAAGTATACAGAATGTAAATTTTCACGGCCGAAGATAACTTGTC
Source organism: Leptinotarsa lineolata (assembly GCA_015342045.1). NCBI lineage: Eukaryota > Metazoa > Arthropoda > Insecta > Coleoptera > Chrysomelidae > Leptinotarsa > Leptinotarsa lineolata. The sequence continues at coordinate 16,923 of WOGR01000671.1, read as the reverse complement.
ACCGATACACAAGGAAAGCTCACATAAATATATAATTTGATGAAACCAAATAATAAAGCGAGAAAATTATTTAAATGAAGCAGCGCGTTTCATTATGCATATTTTTAGAAATCTCCTAAACGAAATATTCTTGCTAGATAATATTTCTAAATCCAAACGGTGGACAGTAGCCTGGACGCCAATGTGGTCGATCGGCGGAGGCTGGCTGGAGTGCATCCCTTATAGCAAGTGCGGCATGTGGCGAACCTGGCGCCCGACATGGTGAGCCGTGGCGCCAGAAAATCGGGTCCTTTTTGGCAAGAATAAAGGAATGCACTTTAGTATTTAAGAAATCGCAGAACGCGTGGCCAGACACTTCCGTTTGACTATTCAAACCGACGACTTCTAGTGCTGCCTTCAACCTTATATGAATACTAGTTAGTTTCAAAGTAATATACAGTCTGTAAGCGAGTATAGCGACTTGAAGTATATCAGCCAGTGCACAGATCTACGATTTAATTAATGCAGAGACGTGAGCGACTTGGAGAACCTCGAAATACACAGTGTAACTGTGGGAATTGTAACTAAGTTCACAGGAGTGGGGAGTGATTAAAAAACCAATTCACTTCCCAGAAAAAATTCGTTATGACCACAACAGTGATCAACTAAACACACCGGCCTTTATCAAGGCCACTCTAGAAAAAATTCACATCCAGAGGATAAACAATCAGGGCTTTTCAGCCCTAAATAGAACTTTTCGGTTCTATACCCATAGTAAATACAGCTAGAAGTACGCCAACCCGAATTGTCTACAACGGTTTCCACGAGGAAACCGTCATTGCGTTGATATTCGGCGGTTTCAAACCGCCCCTGAGTTCCCGGAAACTGTTCGCGTGATAGATGTTAGGCGGGTAAACTCGCGATTGTTTGTCGATTAGGGATTAGGGATCCTAGGGAACCTTCCAGTCCGGTCCTAGTGGCCAACGTGGTGGCTGGTCGTACCCCCGCGGAGTGTTTATCTTAGCTAATTATAGGGACCTGAAGATATATTCAAAGCTTGCTATAAAAAGAAGGTGATAACTACGCGTTATTAAGGTTTGTGTAAAAAGGGTACTCGGCTGTACGCAGATTAGCTGGTAGTCGCGGTGACTCGTCCAGCTCTCGTTTTTTGGGAGATCCGTTGTTGACAAAAAGACTCATTTGCCTAGACGGGCAAACCGTCAAATTCAGCGAAGAAATCGGAACGGAATTTCCACTTTTCCTCCACACCAGAGAGTCTACAATATATCGAAAGATCGGACAAAAAAAAATTTCCTCACTGCTTTGTATGCACAGTTCCATGAGGTCTCCTCTCCTTTGAGATCTTCCATCATATGTTCGGGGATGAATATTTTTCTGTTTCTCGGTGGTATTCCGTACGCATTTCTGCCCATCTTGGGCATGCAAAAAGCGTGTACTCCGCATCATCATCTACCTGACATTGAGTGCAGGATGCAGACTCCGATCTTCTTTACCGAAGCAGCCGTGTCCAGAAAGTGCTTGAGTAAGGTAGTAAGCTACTTCTCCAAAGGGTCGGTCAACCCAGCTCTCTACGTTGGAATGAGTTGGTACGTAAAGAGACCACTGTCCCATTTCAGTTGCCACCTACGCATGAGGTTTTCCCTGGCTGCATTTCTTCCCAGACCACTATAGCGTTCCATTCTCTCTATCACTTGAATTTCTATCGGTGAAACACCCGCTCTAATGCATCCTGCCTCAGCGGATATCGTTCTATATGAACTGCACGTTCGAATGTTCATTTTTCTCTGCACCGCTGTTGATTTCTGGACGAGTTTCTTATTTGGCATTGCGGTATACCAAGATGGTGCACCGTACAGAATCTGTGAATGACCTAAATGTGACATGATTCGTCTTTTTGAAGCTCTGGAACCTCCGATATTGGGCATCAGGTTTGCTAGCGCTGTAGTTGTTTTCTCTGCTTTGAGTACACTTTGTTTTATATGCTCTGCTAAAGTCAGCTTAGTGTCGAGCCATACTCCGAGGTACTTTACAGCCTCGCTCATTCCAATCTGTGCTCCTTTGACATCAAATTTTATTACCCTTTTTTTTCTACGCTTTGTCAGGAGCACGACTTCGGTTTTTTCTGGGGCTAGTTTCAGGCGCCTACTTTTCATCCACTTCGATACTCGTAGTATTGCTCTATTTGCTACCTATCTATCTATCTAGCTATCTATCTATGTATCGTATCTATCTAAATAGCTTCCCAGTTACTACATTATATTCATATTTTTCAAAGTAGTTGATTCGAATGGATTTTTTTTTCAGTTCGTATCTGAAAGAAACATCTGTGCTTGATCTACAAATATTCGTTAAGAATTTTCATTTGTTTATATTTCTTTTTTCATTCTTCGGAATTTTTTTCTATATAATGATGGAGAAGTAGGCAGCCAAAGAGGTTTCTGTTCCAAAAACTACTCTCCCAAAAAAAGTCCCTTTTCAATAAATTTTTGTAACTTTTTTTAATGGATCACTAGTTATTTATTCATTTTGTAATGATCTAAGATGAAATCGATTTTATTATCATACAAGAATTCAAGACTTTCATATCCAATTTCAGACTAAAATTCAGTATTCTGAAAATGGTATATGTATCCGGCAATTTCTTCAAAATATGAATATTTATTAGTAGTAATTCAAAATTCAAAAAGTAATACAAATTATGAAACAAAAAAAAAATTGGCGTTCCGGGGTGACTTGATTAATTGCAGTGGCGCATTTGCTTTTTCAGCTGCAGGAAAAACCAGAAAAATCTGCAGCACCACATCATCTGAAGATCTTGATCTGCCAATTTCCTCTCTTTCATAGAACAAAATGTAGGGTGTCTCCAGAGGCTCCAATAAATTCAAGATATCACCAGAAAATTTTGTGAGACGACTATCGTCAAACTTAAACCAGTCCGTTTCATCCTTGACCAAAGCGTAATAATGACCAGACTCAACTCCAGAACCACAGAGAATAATGACTGCGTGAAGATTATAATAATGGTCTGCTAGATTGAATTGTTCATCTATTTCGAACCTTCGTAAGAGTTTGGTACTTCCATCAGAGGTTGAGTTTGAGTCATAAACATTAAGGAAATTTAATATAATGATATAACGATTATTTCAATATTTTCTACATATTTATGGTATATAAATATTGAGTATAGGTATCAACTGATCAATTTTATAAAAGGAGAGAACCAGACTGAAGCATATATCGATGGGTAGCCGATTATACAAGCATGCAATGTTATAAGGGAAAGAATCTCGAAAAAGAGAGGTTTTATGTTCAGGTGTGTTCAAATCTCAAATTTAGATTATGTATATCGGTTCATGAAGACGATTTACGAAATAGGTAAGAAGGTTTTCCAGTGGATATGACCTTATGGAATATACTAGCAGAATGCAGTTTGCGCCTAGCATCCATGTTCAGTCACCAGAGTTGTTCCAAGTATTGAAATACATGCTCTCCTTGCGCCTGTGACGAGTCTTATGCACGAATTTTGCAGTTTTTGAATTTTGTTTGTCAGATTTCAAAAGTCCCGGACCATAAACAGTATCTGCATATTTGGCATGAGATAGTACCAGTGCGTCGCAGGGTAAAATTTAATTATTTTTGTTCAAAAGATTTTTCTTCGAGTATACTACTTTTAGATTCATGTAACCCTTTATACAAATCTGAGAAACATGTATATTAAATCGCAGAGAATTATCGAGATGAAAAACTGAATTTTTCGTGACGTCTCTATTTGGTAATTGAACCCCATCGATAAAAATATTTATCAATTCGCACAACGATTCTTTGCAGTTGGCCCAACGAAGAGCATGACATAAGATGTAGATGAGAAATAGTGAGACAGTATTCACTTGATCGAACGCAGTATTGAATGAATTTTCATCGAATTGTAAATACAACTGTATATCATCGGCGTAACAATGCAAAGAAGTATGAAGAAGACAGTGTGAAAACTGAGAATTAGATAAATCAAAGAGAAGTGGACCGCAAATCGATCCTTGAAGGACCCCAGTATTTATTTTAAGGGTAGTCGTTTTTTTGTTATTGGGTATGACACACTGAGAACTGTTCAGCAGATAATTTTCAAGCAGAGTTACCACGCTATAGGCAAAACCCAGGTACAACAATATTGCTAGAAGTAGGAAGGGTCAATGCGATAAAATGCTTTAGAGTAGTCCAGCGATACTGAAAGACAAAGGTTATTATTGTCAACAGGACAATGTGAATCATCTACAACTTTCAAAAGAGCTATTGTGCAGCTGTGGTTTGCCCGGAACCCTGATTAACAGGTTGGTAATATATTGAAATCATTCAAGTAGTTGAGCATTTGCAAGTTCAAAATTTCTTCAAATGCTTCAGATATGGCACACAAAATACTAATCGGGCGAAGGTCAGTCAGAATGTCTGCGTTGCTTATTTTGGATAGTGGAAGAACATGCGAATGTTTCCAGATTGTTGGATAAGCATTTTTTTTGGATACAATCATTTAATAAGTAGCATATGTGAAGTAAAATTTTGGGACAACAATATAATAACATTCGTGTGCTGATATTATCAGGTCCAACAGCATTAGAGTCAATACCTAGGTTAGGTTAGGTCGAAAGTGAGTGGGTCTATTCGATCCTACTCCGCAACCCGTCAGGCTTTATTGTGGCTCACACTTATTCAAACTCAACCAAATAAACCCAACTTCTTGATGAAGCTGATTAGTTTGTATGGTGAGTGATCTTTCATGTCAGATGGTAAGTGTGTGGTTCTACCAAACTCTGAAAACCTGATTTTGTCCACGGCGGGGCAGGCACAGAGGCGACACACTCTGTCTTCAGACAGTCCGAGTCTCTGCATATGATGATTCAGACGACAGTGACCTGTAAGAAGGCCTGTTATACATTGTAGTTCATTCCCACTATAGCCCAATAACTGTTTGGTTTCAAGCTTCGAAGGATGAATGAACGCCTTGGAGTGAGCCAATCCTGGAAGATTTTGCTTTGTCTTCAAAGCTTCTTGCCATCCAGGTGTTCAATATTTATTTGACAAAACTTAAAGCAATACCAATGATAGGTTCTGGTCCGATAAAGCTACTTGCAAGACCCTCCTTTGCAAGGGAGTCAGCAGCCTGCTTGCTTTCCAGGCCAGGAATGCAGACCAGAGACACTTTGTTAAGTCTTCTTATTGAGGAGAGTCGTTTTTGACAATTTGCTACCAATTTCGACGTTGATTGGTAGGAGCCAAGAGCTTCCAACGCCGCTTGACTATCCGAAAAAATTTTATTGACTTGTGTGTGAGGTTGGATTCTACCAATATCTCCGCACACAATTCAATAGCATAGATTTCCTCTTGGAATACAGTCGCACAGGTCCCTACGCAGGTTGATATCTCTGTCCTGAGTCTGCAACTGAAAACATCTGCACCAGATCCTGGAGGTGTTTTTTATACATCTGTGAACCAACTCTCTGTTTTTAATATTTCCTTCTCCTGGAGAATCCAGTCCTGTCCACTCGGAAAAAGTACAGTATGAGGCAGTTCGTAATTGACAATACCTAACAGAAAGGCGTAAATTTCATTCTCGTAGACCATTTGGTCAATATCAGGCGTGGTGTAACTATCAGCAATATTGGCGAAAAAATTGTTGATTTTTTCAACCTCTGAGAGTTGTTCGGAAATTGACTTCTGAAAATCAAAAAAAATTCGTATTTTTTGAAAACTTACTTATTTATGGATAAGACACTCGAATTATTCCCTTCGCTATCATAAAATTGGCTTTTGAGGGGTACGTCTTTTCTGAGACGATTTTTTTGAAATCCGACGTCGGACTTGGAATATAGTGAATTTCATTATCAAAAAAAATATGTGACCCTTCTACACTTTCGTAGTTTGGATATTTCAAGAAAATTCGTGTTCTTGTCACGATCGCTGATTTTTCTTGTTTAATTCAAATTCAAACATCTCAATTACAAAAATTTCAAAATCGCGGTATGCGAATTGTTCTGATAGTATATAGATTCACTGAAATCAGAATTTTGTTACAAACTTTGCGGTGTCTACCAGTTCCTTTACGGTTGTATTCCTCAACTTTTTATATATAAAATTCTGAATAACTTATCACCTGGATATTTTTTTGAATTTCTTAGTTTAAATTTAGAAGTGCACAAATATGCCACAAGAAATCATACGAATTTGAATTTATGCAGAACAAATAGGAGAAGTGCCATGAATTCTTTACTTTTTAGGGGCTTTGATGCATACAATGAATTACCATGTAGTTAAATCTAGTCCATCATTGAGTTTTTAAAAAACAGTTTTTGAAACCCATACAAAATGCCAAATAGAATAATACTTGGTAAGATTATATTGATAATCATAATATTTGTATGTCGTTATTTTTCAAACTAGAAATTTATATTTTCAATTGTGAACTATATTTATATTTTCATTTTTCATAATTATTCACAATTTCTATAATGTTAATAATATGTTCTAAATAATATTGTATATTAGGGTCACCTATTTCAATAAAATATATTCTTCTTCTTCCAATTATCGATTCACTTGGCAAGCCACAGTTTGAAAAGAAATATGTCTTGAATTGGTGCCACACTTGTTCTGTGAGTACCCAATCGACCAAATCATTCGCCGCAATCAGTTTACACAAGTATCTGTAATAGAATTTCGTTATAATGATCAGGAATTTCTCATTAAGAAATTACTATATAAAGAATGGATTTGTTTTAAGCAGGTATCAGTTTCGATTCCTTCAAAGTTGTTCAAATCAACATTTCGAAAATGAGAACGGTTAGTTTGTAAAACTCGGTATCGATGTCAAAATCGATTATATTTCCCTATGTTCGCAGGTCATCTTGCTGGTAGCGGTTGTCATTGGTTCAGTGGTAGGAGGCCATGGGGATGGTGGTGAAAACGTAAGTGTAATGTCAAGGATTATTTATTCTTGTTGAAGAATGGGATTCGGTGAGTAAGTAATAGTAATAGTAATTTATTGATGCAACAGACACTACAATCTATAGTATAAGTCATGAAAGAAGGTACAACATAGTTAAAATCGCAGAATTTCTCTAAATAAAATACATGAATGAAATCTGATGAGTGAGTTAAAACAAAACACAAACACTTAAGACAATCGGACAGCTCAAGCTGTGTCTGTTTCTAAAATTCATATTATATGCACACACATATACACAGTCATCATTTTACGGAACATAGATGTACATACGTAGAAAAATAATAGAATACAGAAATGAACTTTTATGCTTTTGCACACACTCAACAGGAGAATTTTGCAACAAGCATGGCTAGCTCTGAAACCAAATAAAAACATTGTTGCAGATAAAATGTTTCAATTTTTTCTGCATTAGTTTAAAGTCTTCTTCAACCTTTTTTTGGAGCAAAGTCCAGGTTTCTGCCTTAAAAATTATTGCATATTCAATGATCTCGCCCTCACTGTGTAATTTGAATAAATCATCAATTCAAATGTTGAAAAATAAAGGACTCAATACTGTGCTTTGAGGAACACCACAATTAACTTGCTTCTGATGGATGAATGAAAATGAAAGGTAGAGGAGTTGCGATAGATAGTAGTTGGAGATTTTATGTGTTAGTTTGAAAATATGAATACAAAGTTTTATTGTATTGCATGATATAATATTTGCATCAACTGGTTGGAATTCTTAACGATCCATGGAGTTATTTTTGATTTGAAAGAATTGAGAAACTTGAGATCCCTAACAGATTTATATACCATATTGTACAATTTTTTACCAAGATAATTGAAACTGTATCTCCTCAACTTATATTTAAAAGATGGACCTTGTATATTTCTTTTTGACATTACTCTAGTTCTGACAGCATCGTAAGATAATGCATCAGATGGACTGCCATTTTTGTGGGTAAATATGAATAAGTTTTTGAAGTACAGTTCTGTGACTGTTGAAACTCTGAATTCTTTGAAGAGAAGATTTGATGGATATCTTCTCGGTTTCCGAAGACAGATTTTGATAATGTATTTCTGTGCTGTAACTAACGGTTCCATAACTGTTTTATTTGCAGATCCCCATGTTATGATACAGTACTGCAGAAAGCTCTGTGTGATAGCATAGTACACTGTTTTAAGAGTATCAGTATTTAGGATATTTCTTAGGGAATAAAATTTAGAGATGGTTTTCCTTATTTTTGAGACCAGACTATATATATGAACTTTCCAGGTTAGTTTATGGTCAATTTTGATTCCCAGACACTGTCAAGTATCTGGACATATCTGACCAATCAATGAGAGAATTGAGCTGTGGTAACAGGAGTAAAATGAAAAATTAGGAAATTTTGAAGGCAAAGCATCTCCTAGATAGTTCAGTTTTATAGTTTGTGAAATGATTTTCTCGTAAATTAAAGATAGAAAAAAAATACATGAAAACATTCTGTAGTGAAATTTCGGGATAGTCAAAAACTGAAGTCCGCGAGATGGCTAAAATAACGAAAATTGATTCATAAATCTGGACATAAATGTGAAAATAAGTAATGAGGGCCATAATTTCCGTAGATTAGTGAATCTGCAGAAAATTTTGTGATCATTCTATATTCAAGTAACACTTCTTTGTAATACGTATTTACAAAACCGCATCCCTACTTCAGACAAGCCTATTGTATAGACACGTTCTGTAAACTCAAAAAAAACAACTTAAAAAACAACGACTCCTGTATGAACTCCGAATTATATAAAAAACACTTTTCTCTATTCAGTTTGCATTTCAAACTCTCGTTATGGAATCGAATTAGATATCATTTATAGGATTGCTACGCAATATAGTTAATGAAAGAGTGAGTAGTAATTGGATCCGTGTTCAAAATTCTGTAATGATAGTTGTTATTGCTAGACTACACCTGATAATTTCATGCACTCTCTCCGTTTGCATAATATTGGTACCTCTACTCTGGCGCACTTAATAAATAAGTGGTACTCAGCTCGAACTCCTGACTAGATGGTTAGATACAAAGTGAGTGGGTCTATTCGACTGACCACGGAAACCCACGGGGGTTTATTATGGCTCACATTCAAATTCGACCCACTAAATCCAGCTTCTTAACGAAGCCAATTACTTCATTTGATGATTGGTCTTACAGATCAGCTGGCAAGAGTATACTTCTGTCAAACACTGAAACCTGATCCAGGTCTTGGCAGGCACAGGGTATATGCGAAGCGAATTTATAAGATATCCTGCTCTTGATGGTGCGAAAAGTTGTCTCCTGGAAACTTGAAACTAATCCACATTCCTAACTGATCTAACTTACCTGATCTCTAAAACGGCCTATACAACTCCCACTTTCGAACATTCTGGTATATTCTAAAAATCATTAATCTGTTTTGGATAATCTTGCTACGTTAATAACTGAGATGTCGATAGAGAAGTCTGCTGTCCCCGATGAGAGGTGGTACATCGGTATATCATGTAGGTCAGCGACGTAACACTATCATTACTATAAATCTATACACTGTGACGTTTTGAAATATATGGCCTCAATAAACTTTCTGTCATAGGATCATGTCCACTACAAATTCGAATATGGCGTCCACGATCCTCACACACACGACCACAAATCTCATTACGAACACAGAGATGGACACCATGTCGTTGGTGCTTACACCTTGAAAGAAGCTGACGGTACTTTCCGTATTGTGAAGTACAAATCTGGTCCTCATACTGGTTTCGAGGCTGTCGTGGAACGAGTTGGTCATGCTCAACATCCAGCTCATTACGGACATGGACATGGTGGGGATGATGGACACGGTGGATTAGGAGGTTCTAGCTATGTCGGAAAAACTCATTGGGGTTATCAAGGACATGGACATTAACCTCATAACATTTGTTTTTACTTTTTGTTACCGTTCTGTTGACTTTGTAAATAAATATTAGTGAATCAAACAAGATTTTTTCTTTGCTCTTCACTGCTCGGATCGTTGGCATTCTCTAATTTTCCATGTGTTTATTATATAATCTATATGACAATATGAAAATTCTGGGACGCATGAGTCAAAGTGTATTGATATAAGTTACCCAAAAAATTACTTGTGGAAATTGCGAAAGAACATTGTATTTTTTAAATTGATTTATTTTATATTTTGCATGTAATTCATACATTTTTAAACAGATACAGTTCTGAAACTGAACATAATTCTTTTCATTCTAAACTTCTTGTGCCTTGTTCTGGACTTAGAAACCTGTGCATCACGTTCTAGACAACATTAGTTTGCGATATACAGGGTGTTTCAAATTCGATCCTCAGCATAGAGATCTCGAAAGCTATGAGAGATACGAAGATGGCTGAATCGGGGCAAAGTTGCGCATTTACCTGACTAACAATATGCCGTTGAGAAAGTTCTGAAATTACGAGTATATCCGGAGATATCCGGAAAAAACAGAAATTTCTAAAAAAAGGTTCTAATTTTTTTCTGGCTATACTTTTCGAAGGATTCGAAAATAAATTGCATTGCAATAAATTGCCACTTTTTCCCTGCTACATAATGGGGTTTACAGATTAGCTATCCGACGTGTCGTCTTCCAACCACCATCATCAACTTCATTTTTTCTCAATGATGTATCATAAGTTCTAATTCTCTTTCGAAAAATCGAAGATTTTGAAAAAATTCAAACTTGTTTCACTCAATGTACAAGTTATTGAATTTCTGGCGAAAAATGGCTTTCACGAATGGAGAAAAAAGAGGTATGATACAAATTTATTACAAATACGATAGAAACAGTGTTAAGACATCGGAAATGAATTTAAACTTGTATCCCGAAAGACGCCACCACATCGAACTATGTTCAAGTTATTGGATCAAAATCTCACCGTATTTGGTTCATTTGAAAAGCCAAGGAAAAGATACAGGGACAGAATGGACTGGGAAACTAAATAAAATTTGATAAATCAGGTATGTTTGAGGGAAGTGAGACATTGTCCTTTTAAATGAAAATTAATAATTTGGAAATAAACATGAACCCGGGGAAATCTACACGTCAAATCACCTCCGAAATGAATATTTGTCTTACAAGTACTTGGAGACATATCAAAAAAGCGGTTTGAAATGTTACAAATATACATATGTCAAAAATTGCATCCAGGTGATCCCGAAAGGCGATTAGAATTTTGTAATTGGCTTATAAGAAGACCTGATTTTCTTGTTTTCCTGGAAAATGTAATATGGACAGATGAAAGCACTTTTAAGATATGTGGGGTATTCAACCGAAGTAACGAACACATTTGGAGCATAAACAAGCCCAGGCAGTTCCGAAAATTTCGACCTCAAGTGCGATTTATTATTAACGTGAACTATATTGAATGTTTTGTATGTGTGTAAGAGAGTCTTACTGTTGCATTCACCTAACTTGCCTCTCAGCGCTTTCAGGAGATTAGCTCTTTTTCGGACTCTGTCCAGAGTTTCTCTCAAGTCGATCCCCTAGTGGGAGGTACTCGTGAAAGTGACCTCCAAGTAGGATACCGAATCCTGGAGGTGTTGATTCTCTCCTAACAGTCTGAGATTCGTCGTTAGTATTGAGTTTAGGACGGGTAGTGGTATTAGGATATCTAAATAAGATGGTTTGGGTTTTTTGTGAGTTTATTTTGATGCTTCTCTTATTGCACCATTGCTCGAAGTGGTTTATCATTCTTTGGGATTGTGTTTGTAAGATACGGGTGCTGGTAGCGGATGAGTACAGGATTGTATCGTTCGCATATTGCAGTATTTTTTGGGTAGAGGGAGAGTCGTGTACATAGATTAGGAATAGGGTGGGAGCAAGGACTGAGCCTTGAGGGACTCCGGCTTTGGGGGTGAAAGGGGCTTCGCCGACTTTTACTCGGATTTGTCGGTTGGTGAGATATGACGGGACTAGTCTAATGAAATGAGGAGGAAGTAGGATTTGAATTAATTTCCAGATCAGGCCCGCGTGCCAGACCTTGACAAAAGCTTTTTCGATGTCTAATAGGATGGCGACAGTACCGAACGAAGAATTTATGTTTTGGGTGATGTGTGTGCTGAGTTCGATTGGTGCGTTTTGGATAGAATGTTCTGATCTGAACCCATGTAGGTGTGGGGGATGATATTATCTTCATGAATGAAGTTATTTAATCTGTTAGTGATCAGACGTTCTAGGAGTTTTTCGAGGACGTTGAGGAGACTGATAGGCCTATAGGAGTCAGGATTGGTGGGATCTTTTTGAGGTTTAGGGATCAGGAATGCATCTAGGATGTTTTTGAGAAATGTAAGAGCGGAATCAGGAAGATTTTTTGAAATTTGACGTTTTATAGAATCAGGTCCGGGGGCGGTGTTTTTACCAGGGTGGATTGCTTGGATGAGGTTTTCCTCATTGAAGGGGGTCTTAGAGGGCAGTTTGGGTCGAGAGGGATTTATCCAGGGTGTCTGCCCAGATGAGTAGGGACTTTTTGATGGACGAAATTCAAGTGACGTTTGTCGAAATGGATATTTCTCGGAAGTTGAAATGTTTTTTCAAGGTTTTTTCGGAAGGTTCCAGCTTTGTCAGGGGGGTTAGAGATGATATTACCGTCAATCTCGAGGTGACTGACGGTTTTACGTTTTTGGCCTGTGAGAACTTTTAGCTTATGCCAGAAGGCAGACCCGTCTCTATAGTCTAAATTTTTCGTCGCCTCAATATCGAAGAGCGCTCGGCGGTATTTATATCGGCTGGCGCCACTAATGTGGAACTGTGGGGGCGGGGCTTCGGTTGATTACTTTCGCCGGACGTCCTGGTGGGGGTGGACATCGTGAAATCAGGGGTTTCTACGTAGTTGGAAGTCTTTGACCGTCATCACGTTTGTTCAGGCAGGAAGGTCGCCTCACGATTTCGATGGTCTCGCCAATTATCCGAGCTTGTAGTGTTTTTGCTGTGGCGATGGTCTTAGTGTTCGCAAATTCTATATAGTGTCCTGTCTCTTGAAGATGTTTGGGCAGGGCTGAGGATGGGTCTGTCTTTCGGACAGCAAGTTGATGTTCGTATATTCTACTTGTCACACATCTGTTAGTCTGGCCTACATATGTTCTATGGCAATTGAAGCATGGAATTTCATATATACCTTGAGACTCATTGACAAGTTCATCCTTGGGGGAACGAAGGAATGTGGAAATTTGATTGTTGGCGGTGAAAATCGTTTTTATGTCCTGTTTTTTGAAAATTTAGCTAATTTTGTCAGTAACACCTTTAATGTACGGAAGGAGAGATTTGTGGGGAACGTTGTTGTCTTTTGGATCTCTGAGACTGGATGGAGAAGTTTGTTGACGACGGAGAGATCTGTCAATTTGATGATCTGTAAATCCATTTCGAAGAGGAGGTGATTTGAGTTGAGCCAGATCTTGTGGAGGTCTGTGAGGTTGGTAGATCTGTGGATAAGAGAATCCAAAACTGAGTTGGTTTGGGCTGGATGATGATGGGAGTTTGCGTTGAGGTATCTGTTTGTGTGTGTCGGTTTTTTGTAGACCGTGTGGGTGAAGGAGTTATAGGATTTTGTGATGAGGACATTTGGAATGGAAGGGAGTTATTGGTTTCAATTTCCATTGTGAACTTTATATTTGGGTGGAGTTCTTTGAGGCGGTCAAGAGATTATGGAGACATTCGGAGCCGTGGGACCATATAAAGGAAACGTCGTCTACGTATCTGAACCAGCAAACACGTATAAATTATTATCATTTTCAAGGCTTTCTATGATGTGGAAAATAGGTCGAAATTTCGAGAAGAACCATGAGTTTTTGACTGACCCTATTTGAAAGTCTATGAACTTCACAGAAAAGATGAAGTAACCATTCAATGAAATATTCGTATACTCAGTTATGAAGTTACATAGTTACAAGGAGTTGTCTCTAGTTTAACTAAAATCAACAAATCAAAAGTTGAAAACGTGTTTTTAATATTAGAAAAACTAATATCCCATTTCTTCCGCTCTTACGTGAGCGGTCCTCAAACCTTACTGATAGGCACTTCAGCAAAATTGACATCTGACCTCCTTCGATCGAAAGTCAGCCTTCAGGTGTTTTTACTTTCTAATCTAATGTTTTGTTTTATCTTGGCTTTCCTAACTGAATTTTTGCATGGGGCCCCCAAAAACTAACCGGAGACTATTGTTTAATAAGAGTTCGCGGTCGAGTGTTTCCCATTGAATCTGAAAAAGAAGAGTTGGTCATCTGGTAAAAAAGTTTTTATACTTACCGGAGTCGCCTGACAGCGACTCTCGGGGGTGGTCTCTCGTTCTGCTTGGTTGGCCTTCTGTGTTTGTCCCTTTCTCTGAATCTGGGGTCATCCCTGTACAATGCCTCGTGTAGATCGCGTAGCGCTGGATTATTGTGCGATCTGATTCTGTCAAGCATGCTTTCTGCATGTTCTCTCATATACACGTCCACATATTGGGTGTTCAGTTCCAAGTCTCGGAATATGTATCTGCTGTGTATATATCTTGAAGCGTTTACCGCGGCCCTTACGCACTCTGACTCTCTAGAACTCTCTTTCTATAGTTATAGGTGTGGCAGTTACCAGTCTCCTACCTTCATTTTATTTTAATAACAATTTTACAAAGGACTCACCAAAGTTAGTTTGAAAGACAAAGAAAGGCTTACGAATTCAAACACACAAAACGAAAAAGTCAAATGCAAATGTGACGTGCTTTAACAAAATTTTCAACGTCACATTTACATTTTACTTCTCGGTTTTGTATGCTTGAATTTGTATACCTTTTTTTATATTTCTAACTTTAACGAGTCCTTCGTAAAATTGTTATTACTGTATAGTGTTTGCTTCACATTTATTCAGTAGAAATTTTTGATGAAGAAAAAAATACATTTCCGAAAGCTCGTGGAGAAATTTGACTGAAATACCCAACTAAGAAGTAACCTACAGTTTGTGTTATATTTTTCTAACAGGGTGTCCAGACATTGGACGCACCCCTTTCCAAAATCAAGATACATCATAATGTATCCACAGTTAGGTTTCTAATATAATCACCAGATTAGTAAAATTTAGTTATTGTGATGGTTAGAGATTTCAGTAGTGAGATATATAAAACGCCATCTATGAGAAAATAGCTTATAAAATACAGAAGATTCAAAGATTTTTACTGGAATTATCAAAACATTGGAAAACAACATGAAACCAAACGAAAGTTTTTCAATTCGTACTAACTGAAAGCCAGGAATACTTCGAATTAAGAAAAGACCTCGACCTTAATGGTACTATGAAAATTGAAAAATCGATTACTCCTGTCATGAGACATATCATATCTTTACGAAAATCTATTGTTCACGTTTCATAAAAAAATATAATGGTACACGTTAACTCTACAGTTAGCTCTGCAGTTAGTACAGACTTACATAAAAGAGTCGATTAGAAAATGAAAAATGTATTTATTTCATATATGTATACGGTGAGTAACAAAAATATTGAACACTCATATTGATAAATAAAAGATTTTTTTTCATTTGAATACCCAAAAATTGTTTTTACGAATAAATTTCGATTGAAAATTTCCATACATTTAATGAAAAGCGCTTTTCGATGCACCACATACCTGCGAAGATTACCTAATTGAATCAAGAATACTGTCATATTTTCAATTTTTTATGGAAAAAAGGATGACGTCATGAGTCGATCCGATCTATTAATGCTTCAATTAGGTAATTTTTCACCTGAAAAATATAAAATAATGATGAAGCTCTGCGACTGAATCACTGGGGTTCTTAGGAAAGTATAATTAGTGCGTGAATTCGAATGAATACTTCAGCTATCTTTTCAATAAAATCAATTAACAGATTCGATGGATATAGGTACCACACTTATATTCTTTCCTTAGAAGTACAATGCTGAAAGTTTCTATTTTCCTATTGCAAAACCAGATATTGATCAATAAATTGATAGATGTAGCCGTTACTACGTGGTAAGAGATCATCATGAAAAATGAGAAATGGAAATTTTTTATGTTTTTTACCACTTTTATTCGTAACTAAAGTTACTGCAGTTTCGTCTTATAATGACATTTTCAAACTTTTACATTAAGTTTAATGTAAAAGTTTGAAAACTTTCCAACTTTTACATTGAACAAACATTACATTAAACAAACAAACAAAACTTTTCAAACTTTTACATTAAGTTTAATGTAAAAGTTTGAAAATGTCGGAAGTCGTAGAAAAGCTAGGAATACTTTGACTTGAGAACAGACCTCGAAAAGACATTTGAAATATGTCAGAATCATATAAGATGAAATTTTATTGATTTCATCTTCAACTATATGGTACTATAAGAATTCAAAAATTGATTATTCATGTCATCATATCAAAATCATATCAAGATGATGCTTACCGACTCTGCAAACATCATCAATTTAGAAGTATTTCTGAATACATGAGAAGCTCACAATGATTGCAAAGTATGGAAGCATTGAACGGGAGCACTGAAAATATTTGATAACTATCAAGTTTGTCAATATTTCAGAATATTCCAAATTGAAGCTACACACCTTTTCCAGTACCAATATGACACCCAGTTGGATCCTTCACTGCGATGGTTTTTCATCAAGTATAAGCCAATTCCATCACACACGCACGCACGCACAGGCATGCGCGCGCGTACACACACACGCACATATTGTTGAAAATGTTTGAGAATAAAGCGAATCTTAAAGAGTAACTGCGAGTTACATCTGATTCTGAAGACGCATGCCGTGCTAGTAAACAGAACTGCAACTACGACTCTTCAAGACGAGGCCATTAGGTTCAGGGTCACCAGGGGCTACCCTCAAGGTGGGGTACTATCTCCCCTTCTGTGGTCGCTCCTGTTGGATAGTCTGCTTGATGCCCTCGTTGGAAGAGAAGTAGATCTGCAAGCTTAT